>VMDO01032319.1:0-19128 GCA_007922755.1 Pedetes capensis | reverse complement strand
TGAGGATGCGGCATACCACAGGATGATGAGCATGGGTGGATGTGTGTCTCCTTTCAGAGAAAGGAGAGAATCGTCACAGGCCAGGCAGTCAGGAGTTAGAGAAATCAACAGGGGCGACTGAGTATCGAGATTTGAGGCTCCGGTGCATACACTGTAAGAGGTGGCTGAACTTAGTGACAGCCTGGGGTTTGGGGGAGGGAGGACTCCAGAGGGGTAGAACATGGTGCTCCAGCCTCCACCCTTTGCAGGGACAAGCCCGACACCCTTCCTCTCCTTCCATGCCCCTGAGGGGAAGCTTTGCACCCAGGGCAACCTCGTCCCGTGGCTGCTTCCTTACGCTCTGTCTTCTCATCCACAGACCATGGCTCCTTGGCCCGAGTTGGAAAATGCCCAACCGAACCCCAATAAATACATTGAAGGAGCCTCGAATACAGAGGCCACCACACCAGCTAAGGGCAAGGACATTGACAAAAGTAAGTGGCGCTTACCGGCCAGGACCAGGGCCCCCTCCAGGACCCGAGGTGGCTCAGGTCTGATTCCTTACGGCCTTTGCTGGTTGTTTGGGCAGATGGCAGTGGGAGTCCTGTACCCAAGATTGAACTGCTGCCCTCCTACTCCACGGTGGCTCTGATCGAGGAACCCACCGAGGTGGCTGACCCCTGGGACCTGCCCGAGCTCCGGGACACTGGGATCAAGTGGTCAGGTAAACAGGAGGGCAGGAGCAGAATGGCCCCTTCTCCACAGGGTCACCGTCTTCCTGCCAACTCTCCTTTCCATTGCTCTGATGTCCTAAGGACCAGGGTCCTGGCTAGGGGTGTCACCTTGCTCTCTGAGGATTAGCCAGAGCATGACGTGGTCACTGGGGGACCTTTTGTTCTTGCATTCAATCACTGAGCCAGGTGACAGCATCACAACCAAGATAGCCACCGCCTTGCTCCTTATAACTGATTGCGGAGCAGATCCCAGGGGTTATAAGAGATGCTGTGGATTCCGCAGGGGGCAGGTGAGACCCTCCTGTCTGAGAGCCCCTCAGAGGGCTCCCTGCACCTGAAGCATCAGGGACAGCTTCCGGAAAGCAGGGAACGTACATCCAGAACAGCTAGGGGGGGAGCAAATGCTCATTTCTTTTCCAAGTATAGCACATAAGGTCAGCCAGCTGACCAGCCAGCCAGGGTGGAGTAGAGAGGGAGGCGGGTAGAGCAGGGGCTGGGCGAGGGCAGACCACTGTAAAAGTGAGTGGAGAAAACAGCAGTCAAGGATGCGGCCTCCCTGGATGTCCAGGGCCCAGACTCTCCAAGCATTGTGGCTGTGATCGCAACCAGCAGCCTCATTCTAGAAAGGATTCTGGGCTCTTCTGGGATGCCGTGCAGAGCCATTATCTCCGGCCACGTACTTAGCAAGTGGGAAGTGCTCTTATCCATCCCTTCAGTGACACTGTCGTTGAGCTGAGCACAGAGCCAGGAGTCTGCTGACTATCTGCGTCCCACAGCACACTGAACCCTGCCAAATGCAGGCCTTTCAGAGATGCTCGGGGGGTTCAACGAAATGGACCACAGCGGCAAACGGCTGTGAAAGCTGCACCAATGGACGCATTCTGTCTCAGGCCCTTGGAGACCCAAGAGCCGCAATGGCCCTGGGGGAGCAGAGGGGGCGCTGTGAGCTCTCGGCCCAACTCCTCAGGGTTGCAGACACTGAAAACCTTGTGCCTTGCCTCCCCTCCCCGCAGAAAGAGACGCCAAAGGGAAGATCCTCTGTGTCCTGCAAGGGCTCGGCAAGTTCATTCTGCTCCTGGGCTTTCTCTACATGTTCGTGTGCTCCTTGGATGTCCTGAGCAGTGCCTTCCAGCTGGTCGGAGGTATGCGTGAGAGGCCCTGCTGCTGTAACTGAGTTCCACCCACACAGTCCCATCCCCTAGCTGTGTCAGGCTGAGGCCTTATGGAAGGTCTGAGGTCTCCCTGGTCTGAGATCATCTTGTGAAGTCTACACCCCTCATTGTATAGAAGAGAACAGGGAGGCCAGCTGGGCATGGTGGCGCATGCCTGTAATCCCAGGGGCTTGGGAGGCAGAGCCAGGAGGATCGCAAGTTCGAGACCAGAGGAAGTCTGTGTAATTTAGCAAGACCCTGTCTCAAAAAGTAAAGGAAAAAAAAAAAAAAAAAAAGGCTGGGGGTGCAGCTCAGTGGTCCAGCGCTTGCATAGCATGCAAGCTCGAGGCCCTGGGTTCAACCCCTAGTACCACAAAAAAAAAAAAAAAAAAGAAAGAAAGAAAGAAAGAAAAGAACACAGAGGCCTGACATGGTTCTGACCTGGCTCAGGCGGCTTAGGCCAGGGGGCAGGGCTGGAGCCCATTCCCTGCTATCAGCCCCCTGCCTTTGTTCGGGAGCCCCTGGCAGGAAGCTGTTTGATCTTTGCTTATCTGAGGGATGCCTCCTGTCTCTGGCCTCTCTGCCTAGAGATTATGGAATAAGAAAGAATGCTGTCCGAGGCCAAAGCCTCTGTTCTTGTTGGGGAAGGGCAGAGGGCTGGGAATCCGCACCTGCGCAGATACCCCCGTGTCTCCCACCCGACGACGGAGTGGCCGGGCAGCATGGGAGGGACCCAGAGTGAGATCCCCATGTCCTTGGCTACCTTTGAACCCTGGGTGACAACTGTCATACATAGCATTCCAAGTGCCATCAAGGGGCCCTGTCTCAAACAGTCCTTCCCGAAGCCCTTCCCATGTATGGCGGAGAGGACTGAGGCTCAGAGAGGTCAGTGGTGGGCCCTGAGGCTCACAGCCTGTAATGAGCATGAGGGGATTCAGGCTCAGATCAGGGCTACGCAAGGACTGTGGATTTCTGTGCCCTTTGGCCCTTCTGTTGGGAGCTAATCATTGACACCTGGGAGACTCCGGGCAGGGGCACTCTTTGGGGAGCAGGAGGCATTCACTGGGGAGCAGGAGGGGCAACCTTACTTCCCGGATGTGGCTTCCAGCCTCCGCATCCCCCAGGAACATCAGGGAGAGGCTCCTTTCTGATTAACTCAGACAAGTCGCACCCCATCTCCGGGCCTCATCATCATTTTGAAAGGGATTGGGAGCTGGACAGAGGGTCTAAGTTGCACAGCCTCCAAGATGACTGTCCCAGCATTCAGTTATAAACTGGGGCCAGAGGTGGGGCTGGGTAGAGAAGAATGAGAAGATCTGCTTCTGAGAATAAATTGTCTGCCCTGGGAACATCCAACCCAGTTGTTGTTGTTGTTAGGTGCCATCAAGTCGGTATCCGACTCATAGCGACCCTTATAGGGTTTTCAATGGCTGACTGTTTCGGGATTGCCTTGGGAGTGGATTGCCAGGCCCTTCTCCCATTTTTGTTGTGCTGGGAATTGAACTCGGGACCTCAGAGACTGCAGCTCAGTGCTCTACCAACCTCTACCAGTGCTCTACCAGACTCTATCCAACCCAGAGGCAGACGATTAGGGCTTCAGGAAGTCAGTTCACACCAGTACAGAACTGAGCCAGGTCGCTGATCAGAGAAGGCTGGGAAAGGGTCAAAGGGTGGGAGGCTACAGGGTGAAGGGACAAGAGGAACCAGGGGTAGGTGGTGGGAGAGAACCTGCACCGGAGAGGCAGTGGGTCCTGTGGACGGCAATGGGTCTTGTGCCTGTCATGGCAGGACAGGGAAGCAAGATTCCATAGGCCCTCAGGACTGGAGGCGGGGCTCCCAGCCCCTAGCCAACTGGTCTTGGCCTTGAGCCCCACTGCCCACTTGACTGCCCCCTCTCCACATGACCACTGGTTTGTGTTTCAGGAAAGGTAGCCGGGCAGTTCTTCAGCAACAACTCCATCATGTCCAACCCTGTGGCGGGGCTGGTGATTGGGGTGCTGGTGACCGTGATGGTGCAGAGCTCCAGCACCTCGTCCTCCATCATCGTCAGCATGGTGGCCTCCTCACGTGAGTCTGGGCGCCCATGGGCCCACACGCACTCCAGGAATCCCTTCCACTGAGCAGCCTGGAACTTACTCTGAATCCAGCCAGGCCTTGTCGCCATTATCTTTCCATCTTGCCCAATGGTGACGTGTTCCACTTTTCACCCAGAAGCCTCCTTTTTCCATTTGGATGGCTGGATCAAAAATAGACCCTGATGTTTGAGGCCTCTACTCTGAATTCTCTAGATCTATAGTCTCTAGTCCAGCAGCCACTGACCACATGTGGGTATTTAATTTCATTTAACCCTAAGTTGATTTAAGTTTAAAATACAAAACTCAATTCTCCCATTGCACTGGCTACATCCCAAGCACTCATTAGCCACAGCTTGCACTTACAATATTGAACAGCATGGATACAGAACATTTCCATCAACTTTGAATGTTCTCTTGGACGGAGCAGCTGTCAATGCTAACAAGGAAGACATCTAATCATATCACATTGGCTTTGGGATGACTAGGTTTGGGGAGACGTTACAGATTTGCCCCTGCCTGATATTTGCAGAGGGTAATTAGTTTGATCCAATGAATTTTCTGTTCCTACTAGCATGTTAGCCAAAATTCACTAGAATTTTTTCTGGGGCAAGTTAGAAAAAGGTATTCTTCAAAACGTGTTAATTCCTATGTCAGGAAATTGGGGCAATGTGCTGATTTTGTTAGCAAAAGAAATGATCTCGGCAGGAATTTGTCGTGTGTGTGTGTGTGTGTGTGTGTGTGTGTGTGTGTGTGTGTGTGTTCTAGTTCTAGCATGTGGATGACACCCTTTTAAATATGGGTCTTGATGCCATGTACAACTCTCCCTGACATACTTGCGAGCCTTGAGACTCACTCACCTGAATCCTTAAACACTGGCTGCCTCCTGGGCTTCTGTGAGCTGACCTCACACCTGTAAAACAGAGGAGACAGGAAGTTAGAAAGGCGTTTTAAAACTGGGGTCCATCAGAAGGCTTCAGGGCCCTGTGCATGCCCCTAAATTATGTGCAGTGGTTTTATTGTTGAGTGGGAGAGCTGCATGCAGATTTCTGTCAGCCTGGCCCAGGCTTTCATCAGATAGACAATGAGATGTAGATGTCAAAGAGGTTAAGAACTGCAGCTTTTGGTGGATCACCGGCAGGTGCGAGAGAGTTCAGCCTGCCTTGGGCCACACTGGGGCATGGCCAGGCAGCTGGCTTCCTGGGATTGCTAACAGCTCTTCTCCACCCTCCAGTGTTGACTGTGAGGGCTGCCATTCCCATTATCATGGGGGCCAACATCGGGACCTCCATCACCAACACCATCGTGGCGCTCATGCAAGCGGGAGACCGGAATGAGTTCAGAAGGTAGGGAGGTCGAGACCAGCTTTCACAACCCACCACCAGGCCTGTTGTTTGGGCCATGCTGTTGTTTTTAAGTGCCATCAAGTCAGTGTCCAACTCATAGAAACCCTATGTACAACAGGTGAAACAGTATTGTCAGTGCTTCTCTGCTATTCATAGGGTTTTCAATGGCTGATTGTTTTTTTGGGAATGGGTTGCTGGGTCCTTCTCTCAAGCCTACAGTACCTGCTGTTCCCAGGCCGTCTCCCATCCAAGTACTACCCAGGCCTGACCCTGCTTAGCTTCTGAGATCTGACGGGATCTGACACCGCAATGGTACGGCCATAGGCCTGGGCCATTTTAATAGCCAGGAGAGCATTCTTGCCAGCTCACTGCTGGAGCTCCTAGAAGGAGTGATGGGGAATCCACCTGGGGTTGGGATTACATACTTCCCAGTGATTTAAAAATGCACTCACTGGTCTGCAGAGCTGGGATAATAATAGTATCCATCACCACCATGTTATCTTTGGGATTAAACACAGTCATGCAGGCAGGTGTGTATAGCAAGGTGCCTGGCACCTAGTCAGGGCGCAGTAAAGGCAAGCTCTAGCTGGACACTGCTGGGTGGTGGCCTGGAAACAAGGCCAGGTAGGGTAGGATTTACTGTCTCAATTAGTCATAAATAATTATAACTTTGTAACACTTCCATTTTTGGCCAGCTTCACCCGTGTGACTTTTTATTTTTTTTTTTTTTGTTCTTCACTTGTATACCAATAAAAGGCAAAATGTAGTTTTTGTGGATGTAGAATATCTAAAAATAGAGAGGGCTGACTACAGCCAAAGGAGTTCCTTTCTTCTGAAAAGGTTTATGTGGATATTAAGCATACATTGTGCATTTCTTCTAACCGGGATGGAATCTTACCAGAGCTTATTAAAATCCAGAAGCAGTTCCCAGCTCGTCTGTGATGTGTTCGCGGTGTGGTCAAGCAGCTGACATTAGCACAGGCTGTTTGGGGAGACAGAAACGTCATCCCTCGTCTGCTGGTCAATCGGCCATCAGTGGATATATTGGAGCCATTCATTTGTCCTGAGGCGCCTCATTTGGTCCCTGATGAAATGTCCTGATGGTCACAGTAATAACACACATTAAATAGGTTGTTTCCTAATTTGATCTCATGAATCCAGGCAGGTTTTATTCATGCTGAAACTCAGAGGCGAGGTGCCCTCACTGAGGGGGACCGCTGGGTTCTTTACACTGCTACACTAATTTTGGTCTCCCAGCAGCCTGTGAAGTGTAAGCATGAGATCTATTGAGGTACCTGTATGTAGGAAAATAGCTGACTTGGCTCACCCCCTGCTTGGGATATTTCAATATGCCTTCCATAACACCCTTCAATAATATCTTTGGGAGTATGTATCTTTCTTTTAGTGGTTTGGATTATTTCCTTAGATTTACAGAATAATAGCTACTGCCTGAAACATTTATGAGGCTTTTAAAACATTTTGCCAAAACACTAGGAAAGATTTGAAACACTTTATACCACATCTGCAGTGTATGAAAGTGTCTAAAATTGCCTTCTCCAAGAAGAATAAGAGTACTTTTTAATAAATTAGCTAAAACGATAAAAATTTGCACTTGCAATATGTTTTTTTTCTCTTTCTTTTTTTTTTTTTTTTTTTTTTTCAGTACTTAGGTACTTAGGGATTGACCCCAGGGCTGCATATCAGCTATGCAAGTGCTCTGCTACTGAGCTATACCCTTGTTGTTGTTCTTGTTGGGTGCTGTCAAGTCGGTGTCCGACTCATAACAACTCTACATACAACAGGCGAAACACTATTGTCAGTGCTTCTCTGCTGTTCATAGGGTTCTCAATGGTAAATTGATTTTTGGGAGTGAGCTGCCGGGTCCTTCTCCCAAGCCTACAGTACCTGGTGTTCCCAGGCGGTCTCCTATCCAAGTATTAAGCAGGCCTGACCCTGCTTAGCTTTCGAGATCTGACGGGATTGGATGCCACAGGGCTGCAGCTGCAGGCTTTTTACTTTGATGCAAGGTCTTGATAAGTTGTAAAGGCTCTCTGGCCTTGAACTTGCAATCCTCATACCTCAGCTTGCCAAGTCTCTGGCATTACAGGTGTGCACCAGGGTACCTGGAAAATAAATTTCTTTTATTGCTACTGAAGTTAAATATTTTCACTACATGTTTATTAGCTGCTTCTATCTGTTCATGTCCTACCTACTTTCTGGTATAAGATGTTTTCTAACATGAAGACGTTGGTTTTTTGAGATAGGGTCAGCCTATGTAGCTCTGGCTGGCCTTGAACTTGAGATCTTCCTGCTTTAGCCTCCCAAGTGCTGGGATTACAGGAGTGTGCCGCCACACCCAGCTATGCAGATGTCTTTTAAAGGAAAGTTTTTTCTTTCTTTGTTTTTAGTACTGGGGAGATGAACCCAGGGCCTCACACTTACTATGAAGGTACTCTCTACCACTGACCTACACTCCCAGCCCTTTTTTTTTTTTTTTTTGGTGATACTGGGGGTTGAACCCAGAGCCTTGCACTTGCATGCTCTGCAAGTGCTGGACCACTGAGCTGCACCCCCAGCCTTTTTTTTTTTTTTTTACTTTTTGAGACAGGGTCTCGCTAAATTACGCAGACTGCCTCTGGTCTCGAACTTGTGATCCTCCTGCCTCTGCCTCCCAAGTCCCTGAGATTACAGGCATGCGCCACTGCACCCGGCTCTTCCCAGGCCATTTTTTATCTTTTATTTTGAGTCAGGGTCTTCCTAAATTATATAGGCTGCCTCTGCCCTCAAACTCACAAAACCTTCTTGCTCTGCCTCTTGAGTCACTGGAATTATAGGCATGTGCCACCGCACCTAGCTTAAAATTTTTTATCAAGAAAAAATGCTTCAGGCAGAGTTTCTCAATCTGGAAATAGACTGGGATTCAGGGGTAATCTGTACCTTATTATCTATGTAAAGGGTGGCACATATCTTTGTAAATATATGTAGGGTTTGTAAAGATTGTTCACATGCCTTGTCAGAATTTCAAGGTTTTCTTTTTTATAAGGTTAAGAATTCTCTTGGGTAGAAGGCTTTCACGATTACTTGGCTACTTGTTGGGGCTGGGGTTTAGCTCAGTTGGTAGAGTGCTGCTATGCCCTGAATTTGATTGCCAGCACCCTAAAAATAGGAGAAGGACATGGAAATCCACTCCTGAATCAATCCCTGAAAAAAAACAATCAGCCATTGAAAACCCCATGAGAGTCACTATGAGTTGGACCCAACCTGACAGTACCTAACAACAACAAAAAAAGCCTCCTGGTCACTTTTCCAAAGGCAGATTGCCCTCAGTGTATGTGATTCAAAAATGGTCTCCGTGCAATTCTACCAAACAGCAGTTGCCAGGGGAGTAATACCCACTATAATGCACTGGCTAACCTTTAGTCCTCACCCATTCAAGGGGAATATTAATACCATCCACTATGGGGATCACAGTGGATACAAATATGAGACCATACTCGGTGGGTGCCTGCCCATTCGCTGGTTAATCTGGCTGTTGGGGATTCCCTCCCACAGGGCTTTTGCAGGGGCCACCGTCCATGACTTCTTCAATTGGCTGTCTGTGTTGGTGCTCTTGCCCTTGGAGGCCGCCACCCACTACCTGGAGCTCCTGACGAACCTTGTGGTAGAGACCTTCCGTTTCAAGAATGGAGAGGATGCCCCGGCCCTTCTGAAAGTCATCACCGACCCCTTCACGAAGCTCATTATCCAGGTAACTAGCATCTAGGATAACTTCCTCCCCCAGCCCCCAGCCCCCTGAGCCTAGAGAGAGACAAGGATCTAGAGATGCTGCTGCAGCAGCTTCTGGAAAAAGCCAAGTGAGGCAGAACTTAGGGGTTCTTGATAGTGTACTTGGCTTTTATTTCTTTGGCGGGGGGGATTTCTCCATGCAGGGGATGAGGAGTGCTGAAGGATTTCCCACTCGGCACTTGGAACTACTTTGTTCCCATTGCTGTCCCAATGTGAGCTCACTGATGACAAAATACTACCTGACTCCTTACCAAAGAGAAGGGACACTGCCCCTTCCTCCAGGAGCTACCCTGCCCCCTGACCCCTGGAGTTGGCCTGCATCAGTGAAAGGAAGATAGCTTTGTGGTTGTTGCCTTGGGAAAAAAGAGCTAGTGGGGATCCTGAGCTTTCACTGGAAATCCTGAGCTTTTGCTGGGGATCCTGAGCTTTCACTGGGGATCCTGAGCTTTCACTCCTACCTTCTGGTTGACTACAGCCTGCTTGCTACACACCAATGCCCTTGTCACACAGTCATTCATTTACTGAGCATCTGTCAGTGCCTGGGGACCTCCAGGGGGAGAAGGGGCTTGCACACAGTGTGATTCCCAAATCACGCCTGCAGGGACAAACATCAAGTTCATCTCCTCAGAGGCCCCCTAACAGCCACAGCCTCCACGTCTGTCCCAAACAGGTTCCAAGGGCTTGTTTGTTGACTGTCTTCTATCTGTTGCCTTCCTCAGCTGGATAAAAAAGTGATCCACCAAATTGCAATGAACGATGAAACAGCCCAAAACAAGAGTCTTGTCAAGACGTGGTGCAAAACTTTTACCAACATGGTAAGTTTCAGCAACGTTACCGGATGGGTGGATCCTGATGTCTGAACTCTAAGGCTTTCGTTTGAGGTGGCAAAGCAAAAGTCAGGGAAGAGGGAAAGTGGAGGTTCCCAGGGAATCAAACCTGGCCAGAGAAATGAATCCTCGAGTGCTGGAGGGATTTCAGCAGTGGGACAGATGGCCACCTTCATGCCATCTGTGCTGTAGATGCATTATTACTGGCTGATCATTATGTTCATATCCATTGGAGAAGCTTACCTTCCTCTCACCCACTCTCTGCTCCCGTTTTTGAAGGAGTCCACACAACCTATGTCACACGGGCTGACAGCAGATGGCATCTCTCACTTTCCAGACTCTTCAAGACCATTTCTCCTCAGGAATGCAGGAATCCAGGAATGCAGGAATGCAGGAATGCAGGCGGAGGCCCTGGGTTCAACCCCTGGTACCACACTATCCTGCCCTGTATCAGGGAACTTACCCAGCCTGCTATGCAGGGGGATTGTGGCTCACCCTTGTCCCCCAGGTGTATATTTGATTTTGTTTTCTGTGAGGTGCAAAAGGCTGGAGACTAAAATACAAAACTTGTTGTTGTTAAGTGCCATTGAGTTGTGTCCGACTCATAGCGATCCTCATAGGGTTTTCAATGGCTGATTGTTTCAGGATTGCCTCGGGAGTGGGTTGCCATGTCCTTCTCCCATTTTTGCAGTGCTGGGAATCCCATTTTTGCAGTGGCAGGACCTCAGAGACTGCCTAGCAGCGCTCTACCAACTGAGCTAAATCCTAGCCCCCAAACTACAAAGACTAGCTCTTTTTAAATGGTGAAGATTGATTTGATTTGTGCCAGTTTTAAGATGACGATCCAGTCCTCCAGCAACGACAGGGACACTGATGGAGCTGCCGCACATCCCGTGTGTGCTATATCCCCCCTGCTCCCCTCACTGCCCGCCATTCTCCACCAAAAGTGACCATGGACATTTCTCTCGTTGGTCATTTAGACCCAGATGAATGTCACCGTCCCCTCACCTGACAACTGCACCTCCCCTTCCCTCTGTTGGACGAATGGCTTCCAGACCTGGACCATGAAGAACGTGACCTACAATGAGAACATTGCTAAATGTGAGTGGGACTCAGCAAACGGGCTGCTGGGACGTGTGGTCCAGGGCACCAGTGGGCGTTTCTTTCCCGCGTGGAGCCCAGTGAGTGCGGGATGGGAGGGCCCAATCCATTCCACTGCGGAAGAGCTCATCTTCAGATTCCACAGTGCTCCCCCTGCGTCCCTTGCTATCCCTTTGTCACTAACTTTGGGCGGATGACAGAGGGATTTGAAGGATAATGTGGGGCCCATACAGGACAGATATTCACTCAGTGAGTCCCCTTATTATGATGATGATGATTATGATTATGATTATTTGGTACTGTGGGGCTGAACCCAGGGCTTTGCACAGACTTTGCAAGTGCTCTACCACTGTACTGCACTATCAGTTCCATTTAAATTTTTTTCTTTTCTTTCTTTCTTTTCTTTTCTTTTCTTTTTTTTGTGGTTGTTGTTGTTAGGTGCCATCAAGTCGGTATCCGACTCATAGTGACCCTCATAGGGTTTTCAATGGCTGACTGTTTCAGGATTGCCTTGGGAGTGGATTGCCAGGCCCTTCTCCCATTTCTGCGGTGCTGGGAATTGAACTCAGGACCTCAGAGACCGCAGTGCAGTGCTCTACCAACTGAGCCAAATCCCAGCCCACCAGGGGTTAAACCCAGGGCCTTGCACCTGCATGCTTTGCAAGTGCTGGACCACTGAGCTGCATCCCCCAGCCCATGTTTTTACTTTTTGAGACAGGGTCTCGCTAAGTTACGCAGACTACCTTGGTCTCGAACTTGGGATCCTCCTGCCTCTGCCTCCACAGTCACTGGGACTACAGGCATGCGCCGTGGTGCCTGGCTCTGTGAGTACTTTCTGGTGGCAGGCCCCGTTCAAGGCAGTGACCCTATGTGATGCTGATTCTTTCAAGAAGCTGTTACGTTGCCCTTGGAATCTTTTCCAACATAGATATCCTTAGTTCTTCTCATTATTCCTTATACAGTCTTCTGCATGGCTCGGCTTCTTCCCTTGCCTCACTGACAGTTGTCCATGTCTATGGGGTTTACCCCACAGAATCAAGTGGACTTATCACCTCCGATGTTCTAAGTACAATGCAGCCATGCATATAACCATGGCTTGCCAGAATTACCAAGGGCGCACATTGGGAAAATAGAAGGGGTTTCATAATTAGCAGTACTTTCAAGTTCTTTTTAAGTATCACAAGCAAAAGAACAGAAGGGGATTTAGAGGTAGAAACATCAGGCTAGATGCTTTATCCTGCCCCTGATGAGCTGTGTTATTTTATGGACCTCCCTTCATCTTCCAGCCTCAGGAGGTCCAACTGGCCAGAGCATCACCTTGGGGCCACAGCCGTCTGCAAAGGAGGCTGGGAAGGGCCATCCTGATTATGAGCAACACTGTATCTGTTGTTGTTGTTGTTGTTGTTGTTGTTGTTGTTGGGTGCCGTCAAGTAGTGTCCGACTCATAGCAACCCTTATAGGGTTTTCAATGACTGATTGTTTTGGGATTGCCTTGGGAGTGGGTTGCCACGTCCTTCTCCCATTTTTGTGGTGCTGGGAATCAAACTCAGGACCTCAAAGACTGCAGAGTGGCGCTCTACCTACTGAGCTAAATGTCAGCCTATTAACACTGTATCTGGCTGTCAAGATTCTGTTCCTGTGAGGGAGAAGGATGTTGGGAGACAAATAACACGCTCTCGCCACGCTGGCTCCTGGCCCTCTTGACAGGGTTTCTCTGTCTCCTCAGGCCAGCACATCTTTGTGAATTTCAGCCTTCCGGATTTCGCTGTGGGAATCATCCTGCTCATCCTCTCCCTGCTGGTGCTCTGTGGCTGCCTGATCATGATTGTCAAGCTCCTGGGCTCTGTGCTCAGGGGACAGGTGGCTGTGGTTATCAAGAAGACGCTCAACACTGGTAAGTACATCGCCTCCTATTCTGGCCTCCTAGGGGGATGCAGTGCATGGCCACCCCAGGGATTCTCCTTCAGTGGCCATCTTGCAATGGCCTCTGCATGGAGTTGTCTCTTGGATCTGATCGCTGCAGAAATTAAGATGTCATTGGTCCTGAACATTTTCCTGGGTGTCCTGAGTGGGTCTGTGGAGCAAGGACAAGCTTCCATTTCAGGGTGGCGAGGCCTTGAGAAAGAGCCAGTTCCCCTCCAGAGAGCCATGAGTTAGGGGTTCTTCCTGGCAGGTTTTCTCTCTGCCCAGGACTCTCCTGGGTCCGTCACAGGGCCTTAGGAAAAGGTGTAACAGGCATCCACCCTTGTCCTTGCTTCCCTTCACTCTTGGGAAGGAAATACATCACCCCATTGAGGCAGCCAATGAGGTTCCTCTGGCCAGGAGAAGCTCCTGCCCAGTAAGCATCTTGGCCAATGAGAGCTTCTTAAGCAATGACATCAGCACCCCCCTGAAATCTCAGTGAAACGTGGCTGAGATCTGCCTCTCCAGACTGTCATGAGAGTGAATCAAGTGCTCTGGGTACTGACTAAGTGCCTAGGCCCAGAGCCTGTGCAGGTGTGGGGGGGGGGCAGGACTGGGTTCATAGTGTTGTTCCTTGATGTTGTTATTAGGTGGTGTCAAGTTGGGTCCAACTCATAGTGACCTGATGTACAGCAGAATGAAACACTTCTTGACATGGTGCTAGTCCCAGCACTATGCCAGTGCTTCTCTGCTATTCATAGAGTTTTTAATGGGTGATTGTTTTGAGATTGCTTTAGAAGTGGATTGCCATGTCCTTCTCCCGTTATTTTTGGTGCTGGGGATCCAACCTAGGGCCTCAGAGAGCGCAGAGTAGCACTCTACCAACTGAGCCAAACTCCAGCCCCAGCGTTGTTCCTGGCCATTCCATTTCCTTGATGTTCCATTGTTATTTTTGTCATTGTTAGCTGCCCTCGAGTTGAATCGACTCATAGCGACCCTCATAGGGTTTTCAATGGCTGACTGTTTTGGGATTACCTTGGGAGTGGATTGCCATGTCCTTCTCCCATTTCTGTGGTGCTGGGAATCAAACTCGAGACCTCAGAGACTGCAGAGCAGTACTCTACCAACTGAGCTAAATCCCAGCCTTGAAACAAAGGTGGAAAATGTGGAATGATGGGAGACCAACACAGGGAGGAAGCATAGGGGTCTGAGTGCTTTGTGGAAGGAGGCTGGTTTGCAGGTGGGCTCAAGTATTCTAATTCAATCTCCAAGGCCTCTTCACAACACTTGCCCATCTCCTTGGTTTGCCATCTGAATGTGCAGAGTGACAGGCAGTGAGGAATAAAACTGGATCTTAAAAGTCCACTTGAAGCCAGGCGCAGTGGTGTACGCCTGTAATCCCAGTGGCTTGGGAGGCAGAGGCAGGAGGATCTCAAGTTAGAGACCAGAGGCAGTCTGCGTAATTTAGCGAGACTCTGTCTCAAAAAAGGAAAAAAAAAAATTCCATTTATAATCTCAGGCCATGTGTAGGGTGAAACATCACCATTTAGCCCAACTCCTGCCTCTGGGTTCTAAGGATGTGCCACCCAGGGCCCCTGCCCATGCCTCCCCTAGGAGGCTTATAAAATACCCCCTCTCCTTCTGTCTTCCAGATTTCCCCTTCCCTTTCGCCTGGGTGACTGGCTACCTGGCCATCCTTGTGGGTGCGGGCATGACGTTCATTGTGCAGAGCAGCTCAGTGTTCACATCCGCCATGACCCCGCTGATCGGTGAGTTTCCCCCAGCTTCTCCCTCAGGTCGCCATTGCTGCTTCCCATCACCCTCTGGGCTGATGTCCTGGGATCTGTGATGTTTCCTCAGGAATCGGTGTGATAACCATCGAGAGGGCGTATCCACTCACGCTGGGCTCCAACATCGGCACCACCACCACCGCCATCTTGGCCGCCTTAGCCAGCCCGGGAAACACATTGAGGAGTTCACTCCAGGTCAGGACCTGCGGCGCGGAGCCAGGCTCTGGGGGTGGGCCCCAACTCCACCTGTGGTCTGGCAAACTGGTTTTGAATGAGAGCTGGGCTTTCTCTGTTAGGCCTAAAAGACGGAACTAAGGTGTCGAGGAGCAGCTGCCCAGGGACAGAACTGAGGAGCTCCGTACGAGAACAGTCAAAGCTATCTACTCCTCAGGGAGGCAACAAGACGTCTATTACTGGAGTTTGTATATAAACAGAGGCGGAGGAATCCCTTGAGAGAGGTAGACAGACCAGACACGGCCTCCCACCTCCTCACTTCCCCCATGGGGGACTCTGCCTGGGCAGTAGTGGCAGAGAGGTGACCGGTGGCATTTCAAGGAAAATCAGGCGGACCTGCCTGGCCTGGCTCCATTAGGTTGTTTTGGGCAAGGCCTTTGAGATTTGAATTCTTGTCCCACCACTTCCAGCTCCAACAAGGGATCTGGCCTGGGCATCAGTTTCCTCATCTGGAGAATGGAGAGCACAATCCTCATCTCATTAAAATTACCATAAAGACCCAGTGAGGTGCTGTCTGACAGAAATGGAAATGAGGCCCTATTATATAGTTTAGAGCCACAGGTACTTTTGTAGCCACAATTTTAAAAAGTAAAACAGGGAAAGGTTTCGTTGTTGTTGTTGTTGTTGTTGTTGTTTTGTTTTGTTTTGTTTTTTGAGTACTTGGGGCCTCGTGCCTACTTTGCAAGAGTTCTTCTTCTACCATGGAGCTACTTCCTCAGCCCACTTTTAAAAAATTTCTTATCTTGAGATAGGGTCTTGCTAAGTAGCATTGGCCGTCTCTGGCCTCAAACCTGAGATCCTCCTGCATCAGTCTCTGGAGTCCATGGGATTATAGCCGTGCACCACTGTGCCTGGCACGAAGTTCATTTTAATGATGTATTTGGTTTAGTTCATTGTCACGTCAACATAGAATTAATATAAAAAATAGAGCTATGTCGCACTCTCTTTGGACCAAGTCCTTGAAGTCCAGTGCATGTGTTGGAGTACATCTCAGGGCAGACTAGCACCCTCTTCAGGGCTCAGCAGCCACCCATAGCTAGTGGCTAATGTGACCGCGCTGATCCAAGGCACCTAGCATGGTGGCTGACACCACCTATGGAAAGATGGACAAGTGCCTGGCCTCCAGTGCCAGGCTCCCTGGATCTGAGTCCCACCTCAGCCACCTCCCACCTGTGTGACTTTGGGAAAATGGCTCACGCTGAGGGTGCCTCTGTTTTCTCCTACATTAATAATGGGTACCCTTTGGTAGGGCTGGGATTTAGCTCAGTTGGTAGAGCGCTGCGCTGCAGTCTCTGAGGTCCCAAGTTCAATTCCCAGCACTGCAAAAATGGGAGAAGGGCCTGGCAATCCACTCCCAAGGCAATCCTGAAACAATCTGCCATTGAAAACCCTATGAGGGTCGCTATGAGTCGGGTACTGATTCGACGGCACCTAACAACAACAACAACAACAACAACAACAACAACCTTTTGGTAGGGTGGTTTTCTGCTTCTTGAGACAAGGTCACCCTATCTGAGACTGGCCTGGAACTCACAATCCTCCTGCCTCAGCCTCCTCCTGAGTGCTGGGATTACAGGTGTGTGCCCCCATGTCTGGCTTGCAGGGTGTTTTTCAAGGAATGAGAAAATCCCCACCAAGGGCTTGGAATGGTTGCCTTGCTCATAGCAAACACAGCATCAATTGTTGCTGCTATGATATTCAGTCCCAGTAATCATCTTCTGAGAGCTTTTCTCTCTCAGACTTAGAAGGGCCAGTGAATCAAAAAAGCCAGGAATTCCATAACATAGTCTTTTTTCCCCTGTCTACCAGCTCTTCATAGCTCAGCTGTAGGCAATGGGGCCAAGGCACGGAGCACTCCTGGATAAACCCAGGGTTGGAGGGTGTCTACAGGACTTCAGGCCCTGAAAGCTGAGCTGTGATTCAGCCTGACACCACCCTGCCCCTCCGTCCCATCCCCACAGCCCCACAGTGCGTCTTCAGGGAGTACAGGCTGGGCTCTGGGCTCAGCTCTGTGACTCTGCCACTCATGCCTGCTAGGCGGCCTCACCCACTCACCCTTCTCCGTTCCAGATCGCCCTGTGCCACTTCTTCTTCAACATCTCCGGCATCCTACTGTGGTACCCGATCCCGTTCACCCGCCTGCCCATCCGCCTGGCCAAGGGCCTGGGCAACATCTCCGCCAAGTACCGCTGGTTCGCCGTCTTCTACCTGATCTTCTTCTTCTTCCTGACCCCGCTGGCCGTGTTCGGCCTCTCGCTGGCCGGCTGGCCGGTGCTGGTGGGCGTGGGGGTGCCGATCGTCCTCGTCCTCCTGCTGATCGTCTGCCTGCGCCTGCTGCAGGCCCGCTGCCCGCGCGTCCTGCCCCAAAAGCTCCGGGACTGGAACTTCCTGCCCTCGTGGCTGCACTCGCTCAAGCCCTGGGACAACCTCATCTCCCTGGCCACCAGCTGCTTCCAGCGGCGCTGCTGCTGCTGCTGCCGCGTGTGCTGCCGCGTGTGCTGCCTCATGTGCGGCTGCGGCAGCTGCTGCCGCTGCAGCAAGTGCTGCGAGGACCTGGGGGAGGAGCAGGAGGGGAAGGGGGTCCCTGTCAAGGCGCCCGAGGCCTTTGACAACGTCGCCATGAGCACGGAGGTCCCCGAAGAGGGCAAGGCCCGCGTCGATGCCGTGGGCCTGAAGACCATGTCCAGCAGCACGGCCTTCTAGGACTACATCCGAGGTGCCGGGAGGGGCCCAAGCCTCGCTCGCCGCTCCCTTGCATTCTGCGCGCCGTCCACCTCCTTCTCCATTAGGACGCATTCGCTCGCTCTCGTTCCCCTGGGTCCCAGGTGTCACCCTGCCAGGCCGCCTTATCTCAGACCCTGCTGCCCTGCGCTCACCCCCCCCTGGAATGCTCAGGGTGACACTGAGGGAGAATTCCCACCCCGAACCTGGCAAGACGAGATGACCATGTCCACCCTAGCGCTCAGATGCGGTAGGATCCGTTTTCAGACTTCGCAAAAAAGGAGAGGCCCAAGACAGTGACTGGGGAAGGTTCTCAAACGGCCCTGTGCGATGGTGTCTTTACCCCTGCGCAACCCTCTCCTTGATCGTAATAACGCCCAGGCTCCTCTCTTTCTCACCAAAGACCGTCCTCCCTCAGGAGTGGCTGCTCCCAGGCACCCCAGCCCGCCCCCCCCACGTGGGAGCCAGGTTCAGGGGAAATAGAGCCATTGTTTGGAGGGGGGGGGGGCGACCACAGCAGGGGGTCTCTCCCACGAGCTCCCCCAGCCCCTGGCTGAGGTTGCTCACCTGGGCTGTGTGGCCAGTCTGAGCAGCGTCCTGCAGTTCCATCAAGTTTCTAGGATGGAAGCCGCACCTGCATTAGAGGGAGGTCCAGGAGGTGCTTGGCAGCCCTGTTGCTCCCATGGGGTGGGGTGTTGCTGTCCCTCCTCTCTGTGGCGGAGGGAGGGAGTGGTTAGCATGTGGCAGGATCGCTCAGCTGCCAAAGGGCCTCAGCGTCTTCCCTGGGCTAACGCAGAAGCCAAATTGACAAGCACCATGACTGCCGCGTAATGCTGCCCTCCTGGTCAGATAAAAGGTGTCCTTCCTGGAACTTGAAAGGAGGTGATAACCGTGTCCCGAGCCCACTCCCTCCCTTGCTGCCACCTGGGATCCCAGGATCCTCTGCTTGTGGGATAGGTCTCTATTCCTCTCAGCTTCCTCCTCACTTTTGTGCCAGGTGGCTTTCCGGGCCAGCTTTTGGTGGCCAACTTCCTTCCATCCATCTTCCCACTCACCTACGCATCCAGTGGGATTCCCCGCCGCCCATTCTCCCATCAATGGCCTTTGATTCCCAGCCCTCTCCATTCTTACCCCTGCAAAGCTCCACGCTTCTTGGGAGGAGGAGGCTGGGCCGTGGCCGGATGCCCACGGAACTGTGGTCAGGAAGCACTGCGCAGTGGCTGCGAGTAAAGGATGGGCTGCTTCTTACCCCACGTGCCTCCTTTGTGCCTTCCAGAGCCCCCTCCTCATTCCCACGACTGCTTCCCAACCATCATAATTCTGTGAAAGCAAGCCTCAGCCTTAACCAGAAAAGGGAAGGGGGTGCTATTGCACCCCAAAGAGGCTGTCCACCCGTCCCTCCCCCAATGCCTTCACCATCTGAACAGGTTGGGATTCCAAACCGAGCCCTCTCTAACCTTCCCCTCGTGTAGATACCAATTCCTG
>VMDO01032318.1:0-19142 GCA_007922755.1 Pedetes capensis | reverse complement strand
CTCATAGGGTTTTCAATGGCTGACTGTTTTGGGATTGCCTTGGCAGTGGATTGCCAGGTCCTTCTCCCATTTTTGTGGTGCTGGGAATTGAACTCAGAACCTCAGAGATTGAAGCACAGCGCTCTACCAACTGAGCTAAATCCCAGCCCCTGTTATTCACATGTGTTTCTGCACTGGCATAACTTTATCTTCCCCTCCATGTCCCCTGAATCCCCCATATCATCTCTCCTCCACTCCTTTCTGTGACTATAGCATTATCAGGTGTTTCTCCTGAAGGTCTGGCACTTATTGAGTTGTTTTTGTTAGGTCCCATCAGTTCAGGTCCAACTCATAGCAACTCTATGAACAACAGAATGAAACTCCCCAAAACAGTGCCATGCCAGATGCTGTGTCAGTGCTTCTCTGATAGTCACAGTTTTCAAATGCTAATTGTTTCAGGATTGCTTCAAGAGTGGACTGCCATGTCCTTATCCCATTTTTGTGATGCTAGGGATCAAACCTAGGCATCAGAGAGTGCAGAGCAGCACTCTACCAACTGAGCTAAACCTATTCCCCCATCTTATGTGAGGCAGGAAGGCTATTCTTATTGGGGGAAGGCCCTGCCAAGGTTCTTTCACCTGGAGCATAAATTTTTGTTATTGAAAAACTATGAGCTCATTTCAGAATTACAAATTTGTTCTACCTTTATAAGATTCAAATGGGAATACTTCTTGGATCTTTTTTGTAAGAACCTGGGAGGTTCCTAGATGTAAAGCTCAAGGAAGTGTGGGTACCATCTAATACTATAATCCCCAAGACTTTCTCTGCCACCAGAAAATTATTTAAATTGCCATTAAGTTTCTCTATGAGTCTATATAATGTAAGGGTTGTATCTTTTATAATTAACCTATATCCCTAGATTTAAGATTTACATTTTTCCCCACTGCCACAATTTGTAATGGTTCATAAACATTTGTTATTTTCAGTATGTACAGCTTTTTGTTGTACAACCAGGAATAATGACATCAATTTCTTTATATTTTACAGCAAAAAACAGAGTTTTAATTTTATTTTTAAGTACCATAATAAGATATTGAAATTATTCTATTTGACCACAATGAAATATTACACTTTATTCTTATAATGAAGTATGTTTTTGTCATTGTAAAGATGAATTTTTCAGGCATTTCCAGTTTTTTTATTTATTTTTATGATTTACATTTTCTTTTGCAAAATTCTACAATGCATATATCTTTAAGACACTTGAGATATTTTGTAAAATATGTTTTTTTCTGCACAATTATTGTTGTTTCTTTCCCCTAGGACTCTGTTTAAATGTAAGATTAGGCTACTATGTCTCACGTCACTAATAAAGTCAACTGTACATATCTATGGGTTCCACATCTGTAGATTCAATCAACAGCAGAGTGAAAATATTCAGGGAAAATGAGTCTGTACTAAACATGTACAAACTTTTCTTTGTGTATCTACTCCCAAATGACAAAATATATCAAACATTTACCTGTGGTTTATATTATATTATATTATATTATATATTATAAGTAATCTAGAAATGATTTAAAGTATACAAACTTGTGTATAGTTTATATGGAAACACTGTCTCATTTTGCATCAGGTGCTTCAACATTCATGAATTTTTGTACCTATTAGGATCCTGGAACCAACTCCTAATAGGTAGGGAGGGATGACTGTATTCCACTTAATTGTACATACAATCTTTTTTCTCTATGATCTTTATCTTGGAAATTTCTTTCTTTCACTAATCTTTTCTACTTTCCAATTAGATTTTTATCTCATTCTAAAAATTTTTTCCTTTAAGCTATTGAAATCTATGGCTTCATTATAACAGAGTTCAAGAGGATCGGAGGAGAGTGAGCATGACAGAGACAAGAATCACTCTGGGAGTCTGTCATGTAGGAACTCAACTTTATTTTTCCAAAGCAAGCCTTTATAAGCAGTAAACCCCATGATGGGGAAAATCAATAGAATATGCAGACTACAAGGGGAGGTGCTAGGTACTCACCTGTGTCACAGGAAGTCAGCGCCATCTTTCCTTTGGCCTCTAGGGGTGTGAAGAGTGTATTGGTCCCAGATAGGTAAAGTAGGCATCCTGGACTATCATCTCCCTGAGTTTCCCCCCTGCAGGGATCCCCTACAAAATCTTTTTTGCATAATTTCTATGTGATTTATTTTTATAGTTTAAAGAGTCATTATGTACATATCTATCTTTATGCCTTTATTCATATTTATAACTGCTGACAAAATCCTTGTCTGCTAGTTATATTAGCTGAGCATATTACATTCCACTTCTAGTGGGTGATCCCTCATCGTTTTCAATTATAAGTGCTGGTCTAATGTTTATTTATTTATTTTTATTAAGTACTAGATGTTGCAGATGACATTCTATAAGGAGTTGACATATGTTGTCTTCTTTTGAAAGATATTGAGTTTTGTTTTGGGAGACAAATATATTACTAAATGCAAATTCTCTTCATATTTTCAAACTTGGCTTCATGGCATTTTAGATACCTTTTGTTCTGATGTCCTTATTCTTGTGTATAACCTTTACAATAAACTTTTTGCAGGCTCTGAAAATTATATTCTCAAGTATTTTCAAATTGTTGAGATGGGCGGGCTCTGAAGTACCAAGGTCACTCTGAACTTCCTCCAGTTTACTATGTGAGAGCTGGCCATAAAGAAATTCTCTAACCTACCTTGTCTGAAAGTAGGTCATAAAATTCTCATTCCCTAGCTATGAAACCTTATATCCATTGGGGAGAAATGCTACACAGAGACCAAAGTGAATCTGAACAGACAGGCCTTGTTGGGTTTCACTTCTCATTCTATTACCATGAGATTATATACTTTTTTTAAATTGCATTTCTTCATGAAACCTAGGCACAAAAATACACTTTTTTTGCCTGAGTTTTAGGGACTTCCTTTCTAAATACTCTCTTTCATGTAAAACTTTGATTAAAGAAATTTGTTATAGGAGTCTTAGTCATGGCCCTTATAATCGATAAAGAATAGGTACCATCTTCCTGTCTCTACCAATTTTAGGGTTGGCAACTACTTATGAGTCAAAGAAAGACTTCTATCTCATTTGGGAATAAATATTTAATATTTCAAAGCACTAGTGATCTCTAATATTTCTCTTGCACCTTTAATCTTATGTCACATGCTCTCTACTCGTATGTACACAAACCCCTGGATGTGCTCCTACAGGTACATCTCACTCAAATTTCTGTGAACTTTCAATGATACTTCATGCATCTGTGGTATATTATCCCACCAGTACTAGCCATTACAATTGCTAAAACTCCAATCTGTCACTCTTTAGTTCAGCAAGATTATTGCCTTCTCCTTCAACTTTACTTCCTTATGTTGTTATACAGAATGCGCTAACAAGCACAAACCTAGTGTGAGTGTGCATTTTCTTTGGTTCAAGTATCACATATCCATCTTAACTATGAGGTCATCCCTGAAAGTACTTGTTAGTTTTGTAGTTTTATTTTTAATCGTTGCTATTGTTGTTGTTAGGTGCCACCAAGTCAGATAGATAAGTATATTTCTCTTACTTGATCAGAGTAGTAAACAGAAATTCTATGCCATCAACTTGACTTGTAACTTTTGCAACAACATATAGTTACCTATATGCAGTCCATTTTAGGTTCTTTTCTTTAGGCTTGAAATTTTGTGTTATTTTTAAAGAAGATTTTTAGGCTCCAAAACAGGAATAACTAAAGACTATTGGCTGTTGGGTCCTTCTCCCTAGTCTTTCTTACTCTAGAAGCTCATCTAAAAGCTGTCGACCATGAGTGGCCCTGCTGTTATCTGAAATAGCAATGGCATAGTTTTTAGCATCATAGAAACACTCTCCCACAGCATGACAAAATGACAGAGACATGAGGGTCTCGCTACTTTAGAGATTTAAAAATACTAAGACAGAGAAGCTTAAGAATTTTTCAAGGATACACATTTATTAAAATTGTGTACAAAAATTAAACCTATGTATGCTTCCAAATTTTGTGCTGTTGTATGCTACGCGACACAATCTTCTCCACTTTTCTCTTCAATAAAGAGATAACAGATACTTTAGAAACTCCCCTCTTATTTTCACATACGTTCCTTAGGACTAGTCCCAACTCACACTGATTGAAAACATGCAAGATCTCTTTTAGACTTCAATTATCTTTGGAAATTCAATGAGTTGTTCACTCTAAATATTCACTAGTGATTTTTTTTAAGGAAAGAGTTTTCTGACATGCTGTTCTACCTGAGGCATTTTTATCCTTTAGTCATTAAAAATACAGGTCTGTTTTACTGAAGATTCATCTCACATCTCAATTCTGAGATAGTCATTCCAATAAATTCCCCTCGTTCAGAACTTGATTTAATAAGGCATCCTATGTTTCATGATTTGTTGTTGGGTGCTGAAGAGTCGGTATCGGACTCATAGTGACCTTCATAGGGTTTTCAATGGCTGACTGTTTCGGGATTGCCTTGGGAATGGATTGCCAGGTCCTTCACCCATTTTTGCGGTGCTGGGAATTGAACTTGGGACCTCAGAGACTGCAGCGCAGTGCTCTACCAACTGAGCTAAATAGCAGGGCCGGGCCTGATTAGTACCTGGATGGGAGACCGCCTGGGAACACCAGGTGCTGCAGGCTTGGGAGAAGGACATGGCAACCCCCTCCCAAAAATCAATCTGCCATTAAAAACCCTATGCACAGTAGAGAAGCACTAACAATAGTGTTTCCCCTGTTGTACAGAGGGTCGCTATGAGTCGGATACCGACTCTAAGGCACCTAACAACAACAACAACATGTTTCATGAAATTTGTCTTCAAATAATCATTCTAGTCCTCTTTATACAACCCTACCTATTTCTAAAGACTGCTTTTAATTTTGGGTGGTGTGTGTATGGTCTCTTCCCCTCACGACTGAGCACATCTATTCACTGATTTTTCCTTTCAGGGTTTTCCTGAGGGGGTAGGCCTAATTATTGAGCCAAGACACTCATATGCTCATGTTAAAAACAAAATAATACCAAATAGTTAGAGTTTTCTCTTTGAGAATATAAACTGGCCAAGTGTGGTGGTACACAACTATAATCCCAGGGACTTGGGAGCCAGAGGCAGGAGGATCTCAAGTTCGAGACCAGAGACTCTGTTCCAAAAATTAAAAAAAAAAAAACTGTGGTGAAGGTGCAGCTCAGTGGTATAGCACATGCAAAACCATGCAAGTGCAAGGCCCTGGGTTCAACCTGTAATACTGCATATATATATATATATATATATATATATATATATATATATATACATGTATATATATATGATGAAATGATTGACACATAATTTTGAATTTAATGCAGCCACAACTATAGTCAAATGTCCTTTGTCAATGATTAGAGAATACCTCCTTTTGGCTGGAGAAAATTGTATCCTTAAAATTTCTTTTGGACTAGATCAAAATAGGTACCTCTTTTTATAATACATAGATATTTCAGGATAATACATAAACTTTTTTCCCCTGTGGAAAAGATTACTCATTAAATGTCTATGACTTTTACCCTACTTTTGGAAGGCACACAGTTTAGTTTGCATATCTCAGGGAATTCTGAGACCCTGGAACTTTTACTGAATATATAAGCACACTGAATATATAGCTTTAACTGAATATATACTGAATATATAGCTTTAACACTAGCCATCTCATTTTGGATCTATGAAGGCTGAGCTCTGTTCAAGGAAGGCATATAGTGATGTGTCATGCTTTTTTCATTTTGCATTTTCCAGATGACCACTGATGTGTAATTTTTATAAAGTTATAAAACATTTGAATTTTTCTTATAACTGTCATTATTGACCTCATTGTTAAGCTCTGATAAACCTAGTTCCTGCTCACATGTACACATGCATAAACAATACTATGGAACCATTATAGAAATTATTTATAGGACACATCATGTCAAGTAATCATAATCATTTGCCAGTTACAGGAATTAAGGGATTATAGGTGCCTGTCCGTGGACAGATTTCTTTAAGTTTATCTCAATTGCATTCATTTAAAATCCTGAAATAGTAACTATAGGCAGAACATTAAGTCATGCACTCTATTAAGTGAGAATGTGTCAGTAAACATGCATAATTTATGATACTTTGCTTCTTAGGACTTTCAAAGATAGGTATCCAAATAAAGTTACTGCAAAGTATTTAACTAAAACCCAGACTTACTGAATTTCTAATCTCATTACATTTCCTTATGGAGGTATCATATGGCTAATTTTTTGAAAAATATGAAAATATTAATAATTTCTAGATTTACATTCTTTGTTAGGCATTTATTGAGTATTACGTCATTATTAGAATAATCCATTCAGATATAACAGAGACTCAAAACTCTTTCAAAACATCTGACTGACTGTGGTTCATAAGCTGAATTTTTATGTACATCTGTACTTAGACCCATAAAAATAAGCATATTCAAGGATTTCTCAAAGTCTCGGTAACTCAGTCAGTTCATGATGGGGGGCAAATAGTAGGATAAAAAGCTTAGAAGAAAAGTATTCAAAGATGGGAGGATCAAAATACTGTTTCGAACATAATTTCAAGAAAAAGTTATCTGGTCCTAATTTTATCTTAACACAAATTTGAGCAGTTAGATCAAGTGACTAAGATTGTTTTAAGAAGGTTAAGTTTTATAAATGGACTAGAAATCGCATGTAATTGTTCTAACAAGATAAAAACAAAGAACACTACAGGAAAAGTTTCTACCTTAAACAGAACTAGAACCCAAGGACATATAGAAAAATACTACTAAGTAAAAGATAGAGAAGACTTGGATGGGAAACTTAGATGGGAAGGGGGGAGGGGGAAGCATAGGGAAGGGTAAGGGGTAACCTATATGAATAATGTTTATCAAATTACATATATGAAAATTGTCACAATGAAAAGCATGTCAAAATGAATCACATTATGATGTACATTAAAGATTTCTAATAAAAAAAGAAGAAGGTTAAGTTTGATTTAAGTAACTTTATGTCTTCTGCCACCAGACAACTTGGTAGAAATAATGTATATACACCTCCCGAGAATAAACATTTCATAATTTTATTTGAAAATAAGATAGGTTGTTGTCACGAATATTTTAAGCTTTCCTTTGGTCCTCATATTTTCTCTCCCAATGTGTGCCTGAAATCTCTTAATTCTGTCACTCCTAGAGTGCTCTCAAATGTCTCTAGAAGTAAGCTATATTTTTGAGTAAACATTCTGCCAGAATAGTACCTGGTTAAAATAAAACCTCAAAACAAAAATGTTTTAACAAATCTTTGGAAAAGATGTTCATCATTTTTATTTAATTTTAATTTCAATTTCAAGTTATTTTATACCTTGTTAGGCTACACTTCAAAGTCTATTAATGACTTCACCATTAAAGACAAATCAAGAAAAAAATTTAATATTTGAGTATGTTTCTTATTTCAGATCAAGATTATTTCCATAAATGAATATCATGTTTAATATAATAATAAAATCAATGGTTAATATGTGGAGAGTACTTCTGCATACAATGAGAAGCAATTCTCCATAGGTTGCTTACACATCTACATGGCTAGATGCAAGAAGAAGGGTTGCTCTTCTGTTGTTGCCTATCTTTCCATGGGTATTTCTTTTGGAAAACAAAAACAGTATCTCTCTTTAGACCACATTTCACTCAGCTAGTGTCCCTCTCTTCTCTCTTCTTTCCCACCCCCTCTTTCCCTCTCCCTCTCTACCATGGCAAATTTGCCCAGATACTGGGTTTGCAGCCCATGGTGAAAGGTTTGGAATAGTGAGGCAGCACTGGAATTAGTTATTCTTTGAAAGGTTAGTAGTACTCATTTGTATAGAAGTTATTACCTCTGTGTAATATGTACACAAATCAAGTTAACTTTTTTGCAAGTGAATTATATTATTCTATTTCTTATGTAGATTGGCAAATACAAATTATTTTATGTGATTGCTATTTTATAGACATTACAAATGAAAAGGAATTTTATAAATATTCAATGATAAGCAAAATTAATTATGGAAAAGAAATTCCATAGTCCTTTGAAACCTACTCATTTCCAGGGAAATATTAACATATTGTAACTTTGAGATAAATACAGCTTTATTTAGCTAAAAACAAATAATTTCCTGAAAATGTCTTTGTCTTGCAAATATCTAAATATTTGAGCCATGTAATTCTCATTCAAAAGAATAACAATTTTTATTTGCTTAATATAATTTAGGGAAGCTGAACAAACAATCTCAGTTACAAAACTGTAAGGGAATTAACAACTGGATTTTATCATGTTATTTCAAAAAATTTCAACTAGTGATTATTCTAGACAAATAAGCATTAGCAACTCACTCAGTATGCAACCAGTTCCATGAAAACTATTTCCTTAGCATTCTATTGGGGACTATCAGCTTGTTGGAGCTATTAACACACCTTGCTATTATGCATGTAGGGCTGGTTGCTACTCTCTCTTCACATGCACAAAAAACAATGTGTGTGTGTGTGTGTGTGTGTGTGTGTGTGTGTGTATGTGTTTGCATGCAAGTGTAATCTTCATGGTGCCTCTATTTTCAGATACCTCAGACATACTTTTGGCTCATGTTTTGCCATAGAAATGTTCCTTTTTACTCCCAATTAGTAAAAGATCTACTACAGGTACTCTTGTGGAATTTCCTTTTTGATAGTTTCATTTCTATAGAGATATTTTAGTGGAATTTAGTGTCTCCATGACTTACTTTTATTTCTATTTCTGTATCATTATTCTTTATTCATGTAAACATTGTATTTGTTTTATTTATTTATTTATTTATTTGCAATATTTGAGGGTTGAACCCAGGGCCTGTCACACACACTTTGCACATGATCTACCACTGGACCCCCAGCCCATTTTTTATTTTTTACTTTTTATTTTGAGTCATGATCTCACTAAGTTACATGGGTCGCCTCTGGCCTCAAACTTGCAATTTTATTGCCTCTGGGACCCAAGTCACTGGGATTAAAGGCATGTCCCACTGTACTCAGCTAAATAACATCACAATATTTTTAAAAAGATTTATCCACATTGAGGTACTTTAAATGTATATAAACTATTTTCTTTTCGGAGGTATGCTTTGCAGATACCCAGAACTTAGTACAAAAAAACTGGTTATAATTATTTGTAAATTCTGTATTTTGTATGGCCACAGCAGCACTACCAGTGTAATTTTTCTAAAATGCACATTATGGTATGCTACTATGGGAAAGGCGTGAATGACATCCTAGCAGGAATGAGGACATCCATCAAGTAGTTACTTGTTCCTAAAAAACTCCATCTTCTAAAGTTGTAAAGGTTGCAAGCAATAAAAGGCCCCATCTTACTGAGTATTAAAATTAAGAGTAGTATTTGGTATAAAAGTTTTAAAATAGAAATAGACTTAATATTGAAGATGAAGAATATGGAGATAAGAATATGGAGATTAAGAAATGTAATATTTAAGATTACATATGGCAAATTCAGTGAACCAAAAATTAATTCCAAAAATATTACAGGCAGCCTGTCATTTGGGTTAACGTAGAGAAATGCTTATTTCAAAGAGAATTGTAAAGGTATTTTTGTCAAATATCCCAAACTGTTATTTAATAAATACAAGCTCATTTTAAGCCCCACATTCACACTTGCAAAGAACCACTATTCTGGATGAAAAGGGACTGAGACTTTTAAAATGTTTTAAATACTATTAAATCTCCAAGTTTCTCGGCACAGGAGGAAAAAAAAAACTGTTTAATAAGACTTAGGATGAGAAACAATTTGTTTTCCAGTCCAGAAAGTTCTGTTTCTGACATTTTCTATAATCTGGAATTTATCTTACCAAGATTTATAACTTCTTGTTTTTAGAGACCATCATAGGGTTTTCAATGGCTAAGTGTTTTGGGATTGGTTCAGGAGTGGGATGCCTAGTCCTTCTCCAATTTTGGTGGTGCTAGGATTGAACCCACCACATCAGGGAGCACAGAGTACTCTACCAACTGAGCTAAACCTAGATACATGAAATGTATGCACTGTCTTCACAATCTCTGAATGTTAAGAATTGTTACATTCCTTTTCACTCCCAGATAACACAAGTCACTGTATTTTTACTATACTGTATCAATTTTCTGCTGAATTTTCAGCCTTCTGCCAATACTGTGCTTGACTTTTTGACAATTTTTTTTCAATGCTTTAACAATCACTGGGATGTTGAGCATCCTAAATTTAGCTTAAGATTCTAGATGTTGACTGGCTAGGTCATTGGATCTATTACAGGTCAATTTGTAGTTTCAAAGTCTAGGGTGGCATTATTTATATTTCATGGATGATATTTTCTTACGTGCAATGAGAGGCATTTGATCAGAGAAAATCATAAGACATTCATTTGTCCCTGTGGGAGGAAAGAACCAAATGGAGTATATAAAGAAATGGAAATAATTCTTTGGAATTTTTGAACTCTAGGCAACTTAATAACTTATAAACATCAGTTATTTTCATTTGTTGTCTGATGACAATTTAGCCAGTAATTTATCATTATTTCCATTTATGAAGAATGCCATTTTGTTCTGTCTGATTTAAAGATTTTATCTTTCTCTTTGTTTTTGAAATTTTTGACTACCATATGTCTAGTGGTGCTCTTGATATTAATCCTAGAGTCTGTTGAGATTCTTGGACATGTAGATTTAATATTTTTATTAATTTACAAAATTATTAGCCAACATTTCTTAAATATCCTCTTCCATAGTCTTTCTCTACTATTTAGGTGATGTTCTATTTTACCATAACATATTGTTAAATCCCATTTTAATAGTTTGAGCCTATAATTTGTAAATCAATTTAAATAATTTTATTACTGTGCCTTGAATTCACAAACTTTTATTCTGATATGCTTAATCTCCTTTTAAATCCATTCACTAGAATTTTTATGTCAAATGTTATGTTTTCCATGCTTAAAATTTTCATTTTATACGTTTTGGAGGGGGTTCCTTTATTCTCTTCATATTTTTCATGATGTGGAAAATCTTACCTCTGACTCCTTAGCCCATTAAATTCAACTCTTTTTACTTGACCTCTTCCTCGTTAGCCTTGTGGACTGTGGAATTTCTTCAAGGGAAAAGCAAGCTAAGTGCTTATCTCACCTCCTAAGTTTTGCTCATTTCACTTCAAGAACAATTTCACCTCCAGTTTCTACCTGCTTTTGTTTTCCCGTGCTTTCTAAGAGTTGTTAGAATGTTTAATTATTTATAAAGTTTACACTTGTTAGAGTTAGGGGGATGCATCTGGCTTAAGTACTAATTGGAAGATAGAATTTCAGAGACATGTATTTAATTTCCCCAAAGTATTGAATATTAATTTCTTTCTTTTAGTTAACATAGAAAAATTTTATAAGAACATGTTTGCCTAGTTCTCTGCATGCATTTTCTGTTTATTTCTTAGAATATTGTCCTAGAAGGAGAATGTAAATGATTAATTATACATGTAAATTTAATTGGGCCACACATGCCCAGATATCTGCTTAAACATGATTTGAAGTGTGTCTGTGATGGTGTGATGGGGTTTCTAAAAGAAATTAGTAATTGAATAGATGAGTTAAGTAAAGACATTGTCTTCTTCAATAGGTGGGCATTCTCCAATCCTTCGAAGATCATGGATAGGGCAAAAGCTTAGGGAAAGATAGAATTCTCTCTCTCTCTCTCTCTCTCTCTCTCTCTCTCTCTCTCTCTCTCTCTCTCTTTGCTGTCTGACTACATGAGCTCACACATTGATTTCTTGCCCTTTGATTTAGACTTACACTATGAGTGATCCTGATTTATAGTCAGATGGGAATTTATACCACTGGATTACTTGGAAGGCTAGCTTTCAGAGAATGGATTGTCAGAATTTTTAGTCTTCACAGTGGTGTGAGAAAATTTCTTATAATATTCTCTCTCATTTTCTGACTACGTAGCAGGAAAGCCAAAAATATATATACATATTTAAGAGACGTTACCTATATATTAATCTTCAAAGTTCAATGAAATTATGGTAGTAGTGTATGGTATGATATTCTGAATTACATTTCTACTATCACATCAGAGCAAGCATACTACATATTATTAAAAGAGCAAAATAGAAAGTTTTTGTCCTAATATGTGTATACATTTCTGCACTATCTGTATATACCTATATAAAAATATATATTGTTGTTGTTGTTGTTAGGTCCCGTCGAGTTGGTAACTGACTCATAGCGACCCTATGTACAACAGGTGAAAGAATATTGTCATTGCTTCTCTGCTATTCATAGGGTTTTCAATGATGGATTTATTTTTGGGAGTGGGTTGCCAGGAGTCCTTTTCCCTCTCCCCAAAAATATGGATGTAAGTGTGTATGTGTATATATATGTACATGTATATACATATACATATATATGTACATATATACATGCATATATATGTATGTATATATATGCATATATACATATACATACATATATGTGTGTATACACACATATATATACATATACATACATACACACATATACACACATACATCAAAATATAGGCATATAAAATTATATATGTATATATTGTTATTGTTAAGTGTCATCAAGTCAGGTCCGACTCATAGGGACCCTATGTACAACAGAACAAAACTCTCCTGACACTGTCCCATGCCTGGCACTATGTCATGCTTCTCAGGTATTCATACTGTTTCCAATGAGTGATTGTTTAGGGATTGTTTCAGGAGTGGGCTGCCAGATCCTTCCCCAATTTTTTCACTGCTGGGGATTGAACTCAGGGCCTCAGAGAGTACAGAGCAGTAATCTACCAACTAAGCTAAACCCCTGCCCCATCTGATACATGTGTATATGTGTGGGGGGGTGTATTCTACTTCTCTGGAGAACCTGGACCAATACAGAGAACTACTGGATTATAGATATAAATTTTTAAATGCTGGCTTATGCATACTGATGCTCATTGCTAAATCATTTCTACAAAGAGTTCATGAATTCCAATAACAGCTTAATGACAGTTGGACCATATCCTTCCTGTGTTAAGTATTATCTTCACAGTTTCCAGCTATTATAGATTAAATTATAATTATAGATCAAATTGTTTTCATGTTCAATTTCATTTGTATTATTGTTAATAAGCTGAGGTTTCACTAGCTTACTATTTTCCATAGACTGCCATGTGGCCAGTATATTTTCTAAGGTAGTAAGGCATATGTTGGCTTTGACAAGGCATGTTGTTTCCATCTTGTCAAAACTGTAAATTTTTCATAATTAACCTAGCTGACAGCATCTCAGCTTGGGTTTCTAAGAAGGCATTTCATGATGGAGAACCACTCAGCAACTTTAACCTGACAGCTGCCACTAGGTCAGATGATTGGAACAAAAAAAGTGACAGAATGATGAAGCAAGGCCAAAGCTTCTAAAATAATTACTTGTATTTCCACAGCTGGTTAAACATAGTGAAATGAAAGTGATGTTTTGATAGGAAATGTGCAAAAAAGAGGGCAACATGTGACATTTTCCCCACTATCGTATATGGCTGAATCTGCAAATGACAATTACTTTTCTCATTAATTATACCTTCCATTTGGTTAGTTGCCAGTAAATTTCAGAATATCTTATATTGTAAATCCACGCCAGGGAAATAAATGCCCTTTTGGGTGACAGGGGCTAAAATAATATTAAAGCAGTGCTTTATCTTTTGTGCCATTATCAGTAAAGTAGAAGTACTTAAATTTGAGAACCAAATGTTAAAAACCAACTGTACATCAAATGTTCATGATGAATGGTTTTATTTATGAGACTACAGTCAATGAACACAATGATGTAATTATCATCCTTAGTATTATTAATATCTCTATGCAGGAAAGACACTGAGGTCCTTAAGAGTATGGTCACTTATATTCACACAGATAGTGTAAGTTCAGACTTTCATCTTGGACTAGTAGCCTTTAAATAAGAAACCAATAGTAACTTTGTTGTTGTTGTTAGGTGCTGTCGAGTCAGTATCCAACTCATAGCGACACTACCTACAACAGGTGAAACACTATTGTCAGTGCTTCTCTGCTATTCATAGGGTTTTCAATGGCAAATTGATTTTGGGGAGTGGGTTGCCGTTGCCTCTCCCAAACCTACGGCACCTGGTGTTCCCAGGCGGTCTAGTATCCAAGTACTAACCAGGCCCTACCCTGCTTAGCTTCCAAGACCTGACAGGATTAGATGTCACAGGGCTACGGTTGCAAGTGTAACAGCAACTTTAGAGCATTAAAAAAAGAGAGAGAGACATATGACTTTGTAGATATAGGCTGAAGCTGTTACTTATTTTAATATGTCACCACTTTTAAATTTTTCCCACACATATGATGGAAGGGTACACATCACATATGTGTGAGTACATAAGTATGTGTGTGTGTGAATATATATCTCGAAAGGTTTTAATGTGTCCCTTCCAAAATTCAGGTATCCAAATGTGTTAGTGTTAAGAAGTGAAGATCTAAAGAGTTGATTAGGCTATGAGAACTCCTCCTTTATAAATGCAATTAAGGTTTTAAAAATTAAGTTTCACAAAGTGAAACTTAGCTTGCTTTCTTACCTTCTACCTTGTGAGGACCCAGAATTCCTCCACTTAGGAGACTGTGGGCAAATATGTTTGTGTGTGTGTGTGTGTGTGTGTGTGTGTGTGTGTGTGTATTTATACATGTTTGTATGTATATATAAATATATAATATACATACATATACACACATACATACATATATACATTTATACATACATATATATATACATATACAAACACACACACACACACACACACACACACACACACACATACACAAAGAAGGAGAAAGAGACAAAGGCATACAATATTATCCCAAATGCTCTTTGATAGATCTATGAAGTTATCATATCTAGTCATTGATAGACATTTCCTCACATTTAAAATAATATTCAATTTAAAAGGACTTAGAAGTCCTTATCTGCACTATTACCTAATCACAAATCTTTTTCTCACAAATGTCTGAGGGCTCAAGGTAAAGTCTCACTCATCCTAACAAGTGATTTTTTAAAAAATTTTTTATTGGAAATCTTTAATGTACACCTTAATGTGATTTGTTCTGACATGCTTTTCATTGTGACATTCCCGTATATGCATTTGGTTGTACATTATTTATATAGGTTCACCCTTACCCCCTTGTGTGCTTCCTCCCCCCCATCCCACCTCCCCATCAAAGACTTCTCTTCCATTTACTTGTCTTTTATAATAATATTTTTCTATATATCCTTGGGTTCCAGATCTGTTTAAGATAGAAATTTTTCTATAGTGAACTTTCTTTTTACCTTGTCAGAACTATTACATGCATTTTCTAGACTATCTATAATAATACCATTATTAGCTTTTTTCTTTTATTATGATCTGACATTTTATAGGATATTTTCCTTCTTGTAATTTTGATTCAGCTCCCACATATGAGTGAGAACATGTGGTGTTTCTCTTTCTGAGCTTGCGTTCATTCACTTAAAATAATTTTCTCTAATTCTATCCATTTTGCTGTGAATGGACTTATTTCATTTTTTTTTTATTGCTGAGTAGTATTCCATTGTGTATACATACCTTAGGTTTTATATCCATTCTTCTGTGGAAGGGCACTTTGGTTGATTCCATATCCTTGCTATTATGAAAAGTGCTGCATTGAACATGGAGATTCAGGTGTCTCTGGTATGATGACACATCTCCCTTTGGGTAAATTCCCAATAATATTATAGCTGGGTCATACACTAGATCTAGTTTTAGTTTTTTAAGATACCTCCATATTGATTTCCACAGTGATTGGACCAATTTACAGCTCCACCCACAATGTAAGAGCGTTCCCTTTTCCCTGCAACCTCGCCATCATTTGTTGTTATTTGTTTTATTGATCTTGGTCATTCTTACTGGTGTAAGGTGAAATCTCAGAGTTGTTTTAGTTTGCATTTCCCTAATGGCTAGGGATATTGAGCATTTTTTCATGTGTTTCATGGCCTTACGGACCTCTTCATTTGAGAACTGTCAATTCTGTTCCTTTGCCCATTTGTGTATTGGATTATTTGTTTTCTTGGGAATTTTTTTCTTGAGTTCTTTATAAATTCTAGTAATTAGACCTTTGTCTGATGTATAGGATGCAAAATTTTTTTCCCATTCATGGGGTTGCCTTAACTCTGTTGTTTCTTTTGCTGTACAGAAGCTTTTTAATTTCATGTAATCCCATTTATATATTCTTGTTGTTCAAGAAATTGCAACAAGTGACTTTACCTGCCAAGTGTTGCTGTTTCCTTGCCAACATCCCTCAGCATCTTTGAGCTCTGGATACCATGCTGCCATGTCTTCTCTCTGTAATAACTGCTGAGTATTGTCCATATCTCTAAAAAAATTATTCAAGTAACAATTAGTATCATATTTTCTTCTTTCTCTTTTGTCAGGGATATGTAATTTAATGTGGCACTCCTCCTAAATAGTTCCCTCTTATTCGCAACAGCTTTTATTTTTCCAACCAATATTCCAAATGTATTTTTTTTGCAATTTTTCTCCTTTCTCATTTTTTCTAGTGTCCACTTTTTATTATTCTTTAAAATTTTTATTATTGTTATCTTTATTATATTTATTTGTGGTTTACAGTGTGATTATTCAATACAAATATACACTGTACAATATATACCAATCAAATGATGGTAGTTAGCATTTCAATCTCTTGAAGTATTTTTAATTTACCATTTTAAATTTATATCCCCAAATTTAAAATATTTTTATCTTAACCTCTATACTAATTCAATAATCAAAATATGCCCTTGTATATTTCTTCACTTGTTGTATCCAATAGCCAACCACAACTTGAAAATCTTGAGAAGCTGAAAATACATTTATTACAACTAAATTGCAGAACTGTCACAGGTTAGTAGAATGGTATACATTGTTTACACTTGTAATTGTGTTTACTGCTGGGAGCTGTGGCCTGGGACAGAAAGTACCATACTGAATAGAACTAGCTTAAGAAAAGGTTCAAACTCAAAACTCCAGGCATGGTTTGTACTAAATGTGTACCATTGTGCAGCATTGAAAATTTGAATCAGGGACCATCATTAGTTTCACTTTTTTCTCCTTTAGCTTAAAATACACTTTATTTTCAGTTTGTATTATGCTATAGGATACACATCACGGCTATAAGATTAATTAATGATAGCCATAAGTCTCACTCAACCATCTCATAACACCTACACTATGAGTCCCTTAGCAAAATGTTGTAATCTCTCCTAGCAATTCTCAACCCTGGCTTTGAGATTACCAGGTTTTAGAAAAAAAGAGGGAGGCTACTTAAAATCCCTGGTTACCCTGGAAATAAAACCACCTCAACCCAATGCAACTTTTATGACCCTCAAAAGAAAACTTACATACAAAAACAGGTTAAACTGCTTTTATAAAAGGGATACTTGGTAAGTGACCTGGACTAAATGCAGGTATAAAGAAAGGTAGAATTATTCTCTTCAAGCCTTGAGAATGGTCTCCAGATGGAGCCCTTCCAAGACAGTTGGATATCTGACCCCCTGACTCCTTCTGGCCCATGCCATACATCTGCTCCCACTGCAGCTCTTGTAAGAGCACTGTCATTCATATATATTTGGTGCCTCATTAAAGTATACAACTTTTATGTTTTTATGTATCAGTTAAATAATTTTTTGAAAAAAAAACTATATTTTATACAAAGGACTGAAGGTAAAAATTGCTCCTGGGGTCAACCAGGACCACTTATACCTTCTAAGATGTCATAATTATAGGTGAGACAATTTGTACACTATTTTATTTTCTACCATCCCTCCCTCTTCTCTTCTCATACTTCGTAAGATATAGTATTTCTCTGTGGTAGAGAATATTATATTTGTATGCCATCTCACCACTCTCAAAATTATTTTTGTTTCTTAGATTTACATTTGTATATATACATTGGTTGTTATTAATATGTTCACTAAAATTTTTCCTGTGGTATTTTGATTAATTCTAAAGTACCCACTTAATAGTTTTCCTAACTATAACTCATGACTATGGTATTACCCAAGCTATTCAATTTTGAAAATGATTTGTTAGTAGTTATTTCATTTAAAAGTTTTGTTTGGCATTAAATCCTTGGCTTAAGCCAGGCACAGTAGTGCACACTTGTAATCCCAGAGACTCGGGAGGCAGAGGCTGGAGGATCACAAATTCGAGACCAGAGGCAGTCTGAATAATTTAGCAAGACCCTGTCTCAAAAAAAGAAAAAAGTGTGCTGGGGTTGCAGCTTGATGGTCCAGCACTTGCAAAGCATGCAAGTGTGAGGCCCTGGGTTCAATCCACAGTACAGAAAAAAAAAAAAAAAAAATCCCTGGTTTATACTTTCCCAGTCTCTGTTGTTCATCTTTCTGGAGTTTCAGTCCTTTCAGAAAATATGACACCCTGATTTTCATATTCTTAAAAGGCAAGCAATGAGGACAGGGAGCATGGCTCAGTGATAGAGTGCTTAACTAGTATTGGTGAGGACCTGAATTTGATCCCTAGTACTAGAAAAAAAGAAAAGAAAAAAAAATCTGGTAATCATGTAAACCGATTTATTCCTGCTGTTCATCATGATTGTGAAGAACATGCACTTTTCCTATCCCAGTTTTCCCAATTATATAATAAATAATATGGGTATATTATTTGCAGCTGATTTACTGATTTTGTAAAAAAAAATTATCTGTTTCTTAGTGCCGCTTTTTTTCTTAAGGGGCAAATATTGTTAGTAGTCTGTTTTTCACTATTTATTATTCTGAATTTTGTTTACTAAGATTAAGTTGGAGTTAGCTTAGTTTAGTGTTCTTATCTCACAGCTTTTTTTGTAGGTTTTAAATTCATTTTTACCAGTAAATACTTTTTAATTTTTATTATTGCCAATAATTTATCTTCTACTCTATTACACAAATGACTATTGTTTGCATCAATAAAAACATTTATTTTGGTGCATAAATTTTATGCCATTCTGCCTTTACTGAATATCAGTATTATTTATGATACTTTTATCATTTATTGTTTTGAATTTTCCCAGTACATAGACCTATG
>VMDO01032317.1:0-19120 GCA_007922755.1 Pedetes capensis | reverse complement strand
ACACACACACACACACAAATATATATACTTTTTCTTCATTTAGAGTATGCTTCCAGTTTTTAAAATCAAAAGAAACATTAATTTATCTGTCATTCAAATTAGTTTTAATATAATTCCACAAAAGCAGGGAGAAACATCAAAATATTTTCAGTTACATGTTACCTTACATCTGGTAGCACAAAGGCATACCACAGGAAACAAATTTGGTACCTGTAAGATCAGTGTGAACTTTGAAAGTATCAGCTAAATTAGAACTTTCTTTCATAAATGGACATGTGGTTCATTGAATGCAAACCCTGTCAGGATAGTGTGGAGGTATTTTCCAAGAAAAACAGAATGTCTATAAGGACACCATGGTGACTGTATGTAGAAACTCATATGAACATATTTTATTCATGAGAAATGGAAATTAAAGACTATTCTGGGGACCACAATGCTAAAAAAGCAGCTGGTGGGTGGTGTAATTTCTTGCATTCATTCAGTCTTAGTAAAAGGATGCAGTCCTTTATGCTTGGTAATGTAAATACAGTGGCACAGAAATAAGGATTTCCTGTTGTAATTGTAACCATTTTCTATTTAATGGGACTTTTATAAACATTTTAATACAAAGAACTTGAAACTGTTGCACTTCCTGAAAGGCCACCAAGAGTCAATAATGATTCATATAGTTCTGTCTTAAGTAGGATCTAGTTCTTTAAAAACTAATGGTTTCTTGTCATGAAAATCTTATGGTATCTGGAATTGTCCCTTATTTCCTTGACTATAACAAAAGTATATTAACAAGCAATACATTAACAGAAGGTAAGGTGAAGCATGCAGCATTCTGTTTTCACAGAAGTAGATGATAGAAAGGAAAGTGAAAGCTATTTTTCCTTGGTGCCCACAGAAAATGGATATGCAGGCTGATGATAATTATATTTAAAATGTGATGTGCAATTGAGTAATATCTATCTAGTTGCAAGCCAAATCAGGACCACCGACCTGATATATTAAGTAAAACTCTGACAAGAGAGTAAAAGTCAATGGCACACTTCCTAATGATAATATTTCCAGGCTGGAACTGTTTACAGCTTGGGTTTTTTTTCCCCTTTCAATGAAGACATTAAGTTGTTTTTAAGTTAGAAAGAAATATTGACCAAGATAGGAACTTGTGGTCATTGAATGCTTCTTTCACAGCAATAAATATTTTAAATATAATGTAATTAAAGGCTATAATTAATTGTTATTTCATGGGAGTTTTTGGGTGGAGGATGTGGGGAGTAAGGCAGAGTCTTTCTGTATAGCTCAGGCTGGCCATGAACTCATGATTCTCCTGCCTTAGCCTCCTGAATGCTGGGATTTCAGACATGTGCCACCATGCCCTGCTCACAGGAATGTTTTAATTATCAATTTTGAAGTTTCTAGCATTAGTGATTGAAATTCTGCTGTCCTTTATCTGGATGTTTCGAGAAGTTTTTCCTTTGGTAGTTGGGGAGGTAAAGGAACACTTTATAATTGTGGTTGTTTAAGACCAAACTCAATATCAGAATCACCAGATAAAAACAATGAAATCAGTGGAGGGGGTTTGCATTTACCAGAAAAAAAAAAACAACTAAAAATAGACATGGGCCTTGGAACCTAGATTCTGACTCTGCAGTGTTCATTTTGAGGATACATACTTGCAAAGGCCAATTGTGGTTTAAGAGGCAGAAGAATGGATAGCTTTAAAAATTTTATAAAGAAATGTGCAAAGATTATTGTTGGTTTTGTTCTTGTTATTGTTAGGTGCTGTACAGTCAGGTTTGACTCATAGTGACCATGTACAGCAGAAGGAAACACTCCCTAATTCTGTACCAGGCACACAATCTTATTCGTGTTTAAGCCCATTGTTGCAGATATTGTGTTCATCCATCTAGTGGAGGGTTTTCCTTTTTTCATTGACCTGCCACTCTCCCAAACATGTTGACCTTCTCCAGAGATTTGTCCCTCCTGAGTATATGTTCAAAATAAGTGAGATGCAATCTAGCCATCCTTGCTTCCAAGGAGCGCTCTGCTTGTACTTCTAGAACAGGTCTGTTGGTTCTTTTGGCAGTCCGTAGTATATTCAATACTCATCTCCAGCACCATAATTCAAAAGCATCAATTCTTCTCCTGTCTCCCTATTTCAATGTCCAGCTTTCACAACCATGTGATGTGACTAAAAATGCCATGGGATGAGTAAGGCACACCTTTTTCTTCAATGTACCATCTTTACTTTTCAAGATCAAGAGATCTATTGCCATAGCTTTTCCCAAAGCAATATGTCTTTTGATTTCTTGACTGCTGCTTCCAAGGGTGTTGATTGTAGAACCAAGTAAAGCAAAATTGTGGACAACCTCAATCTTTTCACCATTCATTGTGAGGTCACATACTGACCCAATTGTAAGGATTTTAGTTTTCTTGATTTGAGTCACAATCCATACTGAAGGCTATGTTCCTTGATCTTCATCAGTAAATGTTTCAAATTTTCTTCATCTTCAGCACGCAGAGTTGTATCACCTGCATAACACAGGTTGTTAATGAGTAGTCCTCCAATCCTGATGCTAAGTTCTTCATAAAGTCCAGCTTCTTGGATTATTTGCTAAGCATAGAAATTGAAGAGATATGCTGGAAAGATACAGCCTTGATGCACACCTTTCTTGATTTTAAACCAAGTAGTGTTTCCTTGTTCTCTTCGAACGACTGCCTACTGATCCATGTACAGATGGCTCATGAGTACAATTAGATACTTTGTTATTTCCATTCTTCACAGGGTTACCCATTATTTGTTTTGATCCACAGAGTCAAATGCCTTTGCATAGTCAATAAAACATAGATAAACATCTTTCTGATATTCTCTGCTTTTGGCTAATATCCATCTGACATCAGTAATGATGTCCCTGGTTCCCCACCCTCTTCTGAATCTAGCTTGAATTTTTGGCATTTTCCTATCTATATACTGCTGCAGTTGCTTTTGAGTGATCTTTATAAAACTTTACTTGTATGTGATATTAATGACATTGTTCAATGTTTCCACATTTGATTGGATCCTCTTTTTTCAGAATAGGTGCAAATATGGATCTCTTCCAGTCAGTTGGCCTGGTAGCTGTTTTCCAAATCTGTTGGCATAAACATGGTAGCACATCCAGTGCTGTATCTGTTTGTTGAAACATCTTTATTGGTTTTCCATCAATTCTTGGAACTTTTGTGTTTCACCAATTCCTTCAAGGTAGCTTCTACTTCATCCTTTACTACCATTGGTTACTCTTCATATGCAAACTCTTGAAATCGTTGGTTATCTACCAATTCTTTTTTGTATAACGACTCTGTGTATTACTTCCATCTTGTTTTGATATTTCTTTCATCATTTATTATTTTCCCTATAGAATCTTTCACTATTACCACTTGAGGTTTGAGACTTTTTTCAATTCATTAAGCTTGAGGAACACAGAGCATATTCTACCTTTTTGGTTTGCTGTGTCCAGCTCTTTGCAAGTGTCATTGTAGTATTTGTATTTGTCTTTTCCAGCTGCCTTTGGAAATCTTCTATTTAGTTCCTTAACTTCATCATGTCTTCCTTTTACTTTAGCTGCTTGATGTTCAATGGCAAGTTTCAGAGTCTCTTCCAACAGGTAATTTGGTCTTTTTTTTTTCTGTATTTTTTTAACCTTTTCCTTTCTTCATGAATGATATCTTTGATGTCATGCCACAACTCATCTGGTCTTCTATCATTTGTTTCTAATGCATTAAGTGTGTTCTTTAGGTGGTCTCTAGAATCAGGTGGGATATACTCAAGGTCATACCTTGGGTCTCATAAATTCGTTTTAATTTTATTCAGTTTCAGTTTGAACTTACCTATGAGAAATTGATGGTCTGACACACAAACAGTACCTGGTCTTGTTCTGACATTTGATATGGAGCTATTCCATTATTTTTTTCCACAAATGTAGTCAATTTGGTTCCTTTATGTTCCATCTGGTGAAGTCCACATGCATAGTCACCATTTATGTTGGTAAAAAATGTATTTGCTATGAAAAGGTCATTGGCCTGATAAAATTCTATCATGAGATCTCCCGCATCATTTCTGTCACCAAGGCCATATTTTCCAACTATGGAGCCTTCTTCTTTGTTTCCAACTTTTGTATAACATTCAACAGTAATTATCAGTACATTCTGATTGCATGTTTTATCTATTTCAGATTACAGAAGGTGGTGGAAATCTTCCTTATCTTCATTTTCAGCCTTAGTGGTGGGTGCATAAATTTGAATAATAGTCATATTAACTGGCCTTCCTTGTACGCATATGGATATTATTCTATCACTGACAGAATTGTATTTTAGGACATAGCTTGAGATGTCTTTTTTGATAATGAATGCAACCCTATTTCACTTTAGTTTGTCATTCCCAGCAGAGTAGACCATATGATTATCTGACTCAAAATTTTCCAGGCCAGTCCATTTTATCTCACTGATGCCTAGAATGTCAATATCTATGTGCTCCTTTTCTCTTGTATCTACTTCTAATTTTCTTAGATTCATCCTACATACATTTCATGTTCCAATTATTAATGGATATTTACAGTTGTTTCTCCTCATTTTGAGTCATGCCACATCACCAAATGGTGGTCCCTGAGCTTTACTCCATTTCTGTGATTAAGGTACACTCTATTTTGAGGAGGCAACTCTTCCCCAGTAGTCTTTTGAGTGCCTTCCAACCTGGGGCACTCATTTCCCAACACTCTATCTGACAGTGTTTCTTTGCTATTCATTTCAATGGCTAGTTGTTTGGGGAATGGGGTGCCAGTGAGTACTCCCTAGTTTGTATTAGTATGGAGGCTCAGCTGAAACCTGTCCACCATGGGTGACCCTGCTGGTACCTGAGATACAAGTGGCATAGCTTTTAGCCTCATAGCAGTAGGAAAGCCCCCACAGTATGGCAAAGTGATAGACGTGTGGAGGAGAATAATAATATAGGAAAAGAAAGCACTTTATTTTTTAAAAATATTAGGCATTTAATTTTCTAAAAAAATTCCTTTATTATTGATTCCTTCAGTCATTTTTATCCATAAATACCAGAACAGATACAGATATTTATGTGCATGCTGGATGGGAATATTTGGATTTTTAATAGGTATAGTTTATAATTAGTTTTTGTTCTCTGTTGTTGTTGTTGTTGTTAGGTGCTGTCAAGTCAAGTCTGACTAATAGCGACCCTCATAGGGTTTTCAATGGCTGACTGGAGATTATCTAGGGAGTGGGTTGCTACATCCTTCTCCCATTTTTCAGTGCTGGGAATTGAACTCGGGACCTCAGAGACTGCAGAGCAGCACTCTACCAACTGAGCTAAATCCCAGCCCATGTTTATTCTCTAAACATCTGAAAAATAGTAATTTGGGGGGAATGGAAAGAAAAAGAAAGAAAAAAGAAAAAAGAAAGAAAGAAAGAAACAAAGGAAGGAAGGAAGGAAAAAAGGAAGGAAGGAAAGAAAAAACATAGAAGGTAGTAGTTCTCAATAAGAGACGATTTTGCTCCTGTAGGGGACTTTTGACAATGTTTGTAGACATTTTCTTTTGAGGAAATAATACTTCTGACATGTAGTTGGTAGAAGCCAGGGAAATTGAGAAACTTTCTGTGATGTACAGGTCTGTCCCTTACAACAAAGCATTGTTTAAATGTAAATAGTACTGAAGTTGAGAAACCTTGAATAAAATACCATTACCACCCAATATTTTCAATTAATTATAATCCACACTTTTAAATTCATTTATTAAGAACATTACTTACCAGTTTCAGATTATCAAAGTTTCACCACTACCACCTTAGCTTTTTGAAAGAAATACTTCTAAAATTGCAGTAATATTGAAATAACAGTACATTGAAGACTTTACTATTTTGATTCATTTATTAATATTTTCCAATATTTGTTTTTATGTGCTTTACCTTTTTCTGAACAATTTCAAAGTAAATTATACATTGGTGTACTTTAATGTGATCCCCTATGAGCAAAACATTTTCTTCTATAACTGCATAACATCACATGTAAGAAAGTAACAATAATTCCCCAGGATCCTCTAATAAATGATCTATACTCACGTTTTTCCCTTTCTTCCATAAATGTATTTTATCATTTTGTATTTCTTGAACAAGAATTCCTTCAAATTGTACATATTACATTTGGGCTTGTGGGGGGGAGTGTTTTGTTTTGTTTTTGTCTTTTTAGTTTCTTTTTCTATAATAGTCATCCAACATTTTTAGCATCAATTAATAGTCCTTCACTGAATCATATTTTACACTGGAGTTTGCAAAACAGTAACTTTTAAACTTATCATGTCACTGTTAAGGATATGAGATATGATAAAGAAGAGCATTCTTTTTCTGTATATATGCTATATTTCCACCTAAAATAGCGTTACTTGGAGCCAGCAATAGTCAGAACAAAGAACTAATGTATTAGAAACTTCTAATGTGGCCACTAATTCTCCTTCACTCTTTTTATTAGTATGGATGTGTGTTTTTTCTCTTCTCACGGCATTAAAATCAATTATAGTTATTTGTAATACTTAAGTTATCAAAGATTTTGTCCGTACAAGCCCTTTCAAATGGCCCATGTGTCTTTTGACATGCTTTTATTGTCTTTGAATGCTTATTTATTTGCTGGCACCAAAACAAATCAAACAAAACACTGTCTCAAAATCATCTTTCCTTCTCTTCTACAAACCTGAAATTATCCACTTCTTCAGAGGATCTTAGTTCCTTTTAGTAGGAAAGATATTTGGAAACCAAGATCTGGGTGCCAGAAGGGATTACTGCTCTTAGAGGAGAATTTTTGGTGCTTATTTGGCATGACTCCACATTATTGCCTTCTTATCATTCAAAGAAGCAAGTAGCCTAAGATACATAAAATATAGAAAATAATGACTTTTACACTTTTGTTTGTTAAACATTTGGACATATGCTATGTGTGCTATTCTTGACATTGAGAATATAAAAAATGGACTTATATAATGGAGCTTACACTATATGAGAGAAAATAACAAATGTGCAAATAAATAGTACTTCATATAATGATAAATGATATGGAGGACAACAGAGGAGGGCCAGAGAGCCAAAGTAAACTAAGCAGGTTGCTTTTTAAAATAAAGTCAAAAATAGATTGTGTGATGAGGTGAGAGGGGAGATGCCAGAGCTCTAGGATGAAGGAACAACAAATATAAATCTCCCAGGGTGAAATACTGTTTGATATATTCTAACAAAGCAAGGAAACTAATGTGGCTGTAACAGTGATCAGAAGCAGCCAGACAGAGCTACATATCTGGCATTTTTTGAGAGATACCCTAAAACAGATCTTTTCTTTAGCTTGCTTAGATAGCCAGACTCTATCACCTAGAATTGGATTTGCCACTTTTCAGGTTGCTGTTGTTAGGCGCCTTCCAGTTGGGACCAACACATAGAGACATTCTGTAAAACTGAATGAAACACTACCTAGCACTATGTCATACATATGAATATCTTTTTAAATTTTAAGTCCATTGTAGTAGTCACTGTGTCAATCCATCCAGTTGAGGCTTTTCATCATTTTGTTGACCTTTCACTCTCTCACACATGATGTCCATCTCCAGGGATTGGTCCCTTCTGACAACATGTACAAAATATGTAAGATGCAGTCCAGCCAACCTTCCTTCCAAAAAGCATTCTGTTTGCACTTCTTCTAGGACAGATCTCTTGGGGTTTTTTTGGCAGTCCATGGTATATTCAAAATTCATCTCCAGAACCATAATTTAAAAGCATCAATTTTTCTCCTGTCTCCCATATGCAATATCCAGCTTTCATAACCATATGATGTGACAGAGAATACCATAGCATGAGTTAGGCACACCTTTGTCTTCAATGTGACATCTCTACTTTTCAAAACTTTAAAGAGATGTTTTGCCACAGCTTTCCCCAATGTAATGCATCTTTTGATTTATTGACTGCTGCTACCATGGATGTGGACTATAGAAGCAAGTAAAGCAAAGCCTTGGACAAACTCAATCTTTTCTCCATTTATCATGAAGTTGCCTACAGACCCAGTTGTAAGAATTTTTGTTTTCTTGATGTTGAAGTTGAATCCATACTGAAGTCTATGTTCTTTGAGTTTCATCAGAAAATGTTTCAAATCCTCTTCATTACCAGCAGCAAAACTGAATCATCTACATAACAAAACTTGTTAATGAGTCTTCCAAAATTCCTGATGCCATGTTCTTCATAAAGTCCAGCTTCTTGGATTATTTGTTCAGCATAGAGATTGAAGAGGTACAATAAAAGGATACAATCCTAAAATATAGCGTTCCTGACTTTAAACCAAGCAGTGTTTCCTTGTTCTGTTCGAATGACTGCCCCCTGGTCCACATACAGATTCCTAATGAGTTCAATTAAATGTTCTGGTATTTCCATTCCTTGCAACGTTATCCATAATATGTTGTGATCCACACAGTCAACTACCTTTGCATAGTCAATAAAACAGACATTTTTCTTGTATTCTCTGCTTTTGGTCAATATCCATCTGACATCAACAATGATATTACTGCTTCCAAGTCTTCTGAATCTAGCTTAATTTTCTGGCAATTCTCTGTGAATATACTTCTGCAGTCACTTTTAAATGACCTTTAGCAAAATTTTACTTGCATATAATATTAATGATATCATTTGATAATTTCCACATTCAGTTGGATCCCCTTTCTTGGGAATAGACACAAAATGGATCTCTTCCAGTCAGTTGGCAAGGTAGCTATTTTCCTAATTTCTTGGTATAAACAAGTGAGTACCTTCAATGCTGCATCTATTTGTTGAAGCATCTCAATTAATATTCCACCAACTCCTTGAGCTGTGTGCTTCACCAATGTCTTCACAGTAACTTCCACTTCTTCCTTCTGAATCATTGGTTCCTGTTGTTGCTGTTGTTAGGTGACATGGAGTCAGTATCCAACTTATAGCGACCCTACCTACAATAGGTGAAACAGTATTGTTAGTGCTTCTCTGCTATTTGTAGGGTTTCCAGTGGCTGATTATCTTGGGGGGATGGGTGCTTGCTGTGTGCTTTTCTCAAGGCTACAGCACTTGGTGTTCCCAGGATGTCTTCCATCAAGTACTAACTATGCAAGATCCTGCTTAGCTTCTGAGATCTGATGGGATTTGATGCCATAGTGGTACAGCTGCAGGCAATTTGTTCCTGAGCATATATAAATTCTTGAAATGGTTGATCATTCACCATAATGATTCTGTGTATTCTTTCCATCTTCTTTTGTTATTTCCCTTGTTATTTAATATTTTCCTTGTTGAATACTCCCTTATTGCCATTTGAAGCTTGAATTTCTTCTTCAATTCCTTAAACTTGAGAAAAAGTGTATGTTCTTCCCTTTTGGTTTTCTAGCTTCAGCTCTTTGTACATGTCAGTATCACATTTATGAATGCCATTTTCATGTGTGAAAAAGTAGATTGATCACATTGAATTTTTCTATTAAATATTTAACTTGTACACATTATCAAATATTGTTTCTTACAACCTTTGACAAAATTGTTGTATGACCAAAAACGGTAAGAAATAGTAATACTTGTACAATTCTGCAAGTAATTTTGAATAAGTGAATGAATTGTTAAGCAAAACATTTTTGTTGTTATTGTTAGGTGTCATAAAATTGAGTCCAACTCATAGTGACCCTTTGTTCAACAGAATGAAACACTCTCCAACACTGTGCCATGTCCAGCACTGCGGTCAGTGCTTCTCTGGTATTCATAGTTTTCAATGGCAGATTGTTTTAGGAGCGGGTTGCCAGGTACTTCTCCCTAGCCAACAGTACCTGGTATTCCCAGGTGGTCTCCCATCCAAGGACTAACCAGACTGACCCTGTTTAGCTTCTGAGATCAGGTGAGATTTGATGCCAGGGTACTATGGCTGCAGGAATGTAGTTACTTTATTTAACCAACATACATGTATAGTGCACATTGTATGTTCTTTAACTTGTTTATACACATATGTTAAGTAGTTGATTTTTATAGTAATTCAGTGTTGGAACCTATTTTCAGTTGAGTGACTTATTGAAAGTCACAAGACTAGCAAGTGGAGATCTGGGATTTCAATTCATACAGTCTGCTTCCAAGTACATGAACTAATATGAAAGATTCTCTTGAGTACCTTGTGCTGCTGTGTTGCTGGGAGCAAGGTGAAATTGTTTGGTGGGGAAAGAAAGTTGCTATTATATTTAAATATTTTTTCTTCTAATATTCTGCCTTTATGTTTATTAGAATACTTTTATTATTCTGCTTTTGTGTTTACTAGAATACTTTTCCTTCCTCCTTCTCAATCCTCAATTCCCAGTTCAGTGTTCAGAAATGAACTATAGTTCAGAATTATTTAAAGCAGTAAGTCATCACAATATAAAACTCTGAGCCCAAGGTAATTTTGAAAAATATTCTATTGCTCTTTCCCCTGGAGATTTTCAATCCTGGAATAATTCGCATAGACATTCTCTAACTAAGTTCTGTGAATGCTGGTATCACAGCTAGTTTGTATTAGCATAGCATAGTAAAGAAAAAATTAGCATGAAAAACATCAAACAAATATTAGCTCTCTGTGTTGAATAGAGGGAGTGTTTGAGAAAACTGTTTTTCATTAGGAGATGCAGTGTAAACTAAATTGTAAAAGAAAATACTGTGTGAATATAGACTTCTGATGCAGTCAAAATTTTAGAATAATATCAACAAGGGATGTTGTGTTCAGTGAGTTTCAAGCTGGCTTTCTATGATGGGATGATGACTCTTGATAGACATGGAGCTATTTCTACAATCTATATTACAATTACTGTGTTGCAGGTAATGTATAAATTTGTGCCTATAAGTTACCTTAATAGATAAAAACATTTAAATGAAGGATACAAAGTTTCCTTCCTCTTAATAAGTATTTACAATTAATAATGATAAAAGAATGTATCAATTTTTAAAACTAAGAAAGATAACATAAAAGTCATATAGTAGATTATTTTTAATGAGTCATATATGTCTTTTCAAAAATAGCACCCATTTCTTATTGCTCATAAGCCAACTGCCCTCACCTCACCGCAAAACATTTCACAATTTAGCAATACAGAAGGTGTTGATCTCTAAATTTAAGTTGGCAACAAGTGAAGGGAAAAATTAAGTATGAATTTTACAATGTAATATTTGGAGCCTATGAATCTTGAAAAAATTTGTTAACATTTGATGAAATCATGCACATCAATATTAAATGCACTTATGAAGTTAAAAAATAATGTCTTTTATCCATTTTTACTGAGTTTCATCAAAACAATCTTACCCTTTGATAGGTTATTTTTGTTCCTGAATGAATATATAATTCAATCATATGAAGATCATAATATATATGAGAATAGAAAATAATGATAGGTGGTCATGGATCTGAGGAATAAAGGAGGGGGAAAACTGAATGGTTGTTTTTCTGGGTTTTGAAATAAGTAGGGATAACTGAACTGTGCCTAGCTTTGGAAACTTGAAGAAAGAGCAGATAGATATGGCTTATTCTCTCATGTATTACACTTGAAAATAATCTGGAGTTCAAATAACCTTATAACTTGTTACTAACTATGTAACCTTATGTAGTTGACTTAACCACTTCTAACTTACCTATAAAAAATTATTAAAGGGATGATTTCTTCCCACTTCATATTTTGTGTACTAAAGCGTCATTTGTTGTTGGGTGCCGGGACTCCTAGCGACCCTCATAGGGTTTTCAATGGCTGACTGTTTTTCGGGATTGCCTTGGGAGTGGATTGCCAGGCCCTTCTCCCATTTTTGCGGTGCTGGGAATTGAACTCAGGACCTCAGAGCCTGCAGCACAGCGCTCTACCAACTGAGCTAGCTCAGTGGCTCAGGTCCCGATTTCAATTCCCAGCACCACAAAAATGGGAGAAGGGCCTGGCAATCCACTCCCAAGGCAATCCCAAAACAGTCAGCCATTGAAAACCCTATGAGGGTCGCTATGAGTCGGATACCGACTCCATGGCACCTAACAGCAACAGCAACAGCAAAGTGCCATTTATATGACTCTTTGCATACAATTCTTATATTTATTAAATATTAGTAGGTGGAAGCTATTGGTGTTATTATTTAATTTCACCCTAATACCACAATGATAATGTTCCAGATTTGCCTAATATCATGATTTGTTCACTTGACATTGTATTTAAAATATAGGACACAATACTCCACATATAATGAAATGCTATTTCCATGAATATTGTCAAATTAATGCATTTTAAAAAATCTGCATGTATGCTCTGCAAAATACTATAACCATTTTCACTCTGAAGAGTAGGTTTAAGTTACTTTATATACTGAAAAATTTTAAAGCCATTTTTGTTTAGAGCTGTAATATTTTACTACTTTTTTTACTATTTACTATAATTTTACTACATTACTTTTCGTTAGAAAAAACATTCAAATACAATTAAATTGTTGAAAAGTAAATGTACATTACTTTTTTATTACAGAAAACTTAATCATACATTTTCTTCTTAAAATATCATTTCATTTCTTACTTGTAAAGCAGAACCAATATGGTAAAATGTTCTTCCAAACTTTGTGAAATCTAATGCTGGATATTTGTTATATTTTACATTTGTTAAGGACAAAAGAGTATTACAACTCTGTTATCCACAGTGCATTTCTTTGGTCTAAGTAAAATTATTATGAATTTATCATTTAGCTCCAATCCAAATAAATCTGAAAGACTCAAGCATAGAAAGATGATATAATTTAAATAAACCATATTAATACATTGGTAAATGTTCAGGAATATCATTTAAAAAGCGTGATTCAAAAGGAATCCAGAATTTTTATTGGGAATTTACTATGTATGTATGATTAATCAAATCATTGGCTAAGTGACTGAACTCAATCTTCAGTTTCCTTTCTTCCCTAGAGGTCAAAATGTCAGGCAGTTATCACATGACTCAAAGCCCTACTAATCACATGGTTGTTCTTTTGGACATGGCCAGCACCTATCCATAAAGGTCTTCCATGAGTTACTTTGTTAGTATAAACTCAGATGTAGTCCCAGAAGCCCACCAAGAATAGTAAAAACACTCATCAATAGAGAAATTCCAAGGGTTCATGAACTCCCTCCAAGAAGCAAACAAAACCAAACAAATTCTTTATCATACAACAATTACATTTAGAAACTATTGCTATAAGAATTTTAACAAAATTCAATAGTTTTCTGAATCACACATTTCATATACTACACGTATTTGTAGAGTTGATTACTGGTATAGGAAAAGAGTATTTATTAATTAGAATGGCATCATGTGCACACATATCTTATGCTAATTTAATTATGCATATTCTTCAGCAACAAAAGTAAAAGATACAAATTAACCATTTAAAAATTACAGAAGGAGGATTTAGCTCATGGGTAGAACACTTGCTAGCCTGCATAAGAACTTGGGTTCAATCCCTAGTACATCAAAAACAAAACAAAACAACAATAAAATCATCATCATCATCCAACAGACTGATTTTCTCATAACTGGTTGCCATGATGCATGCCTATAATCCCAACCACTGTAATCCTATGGAAGCTGAGGCAAGCGATTGCAAGACAGAGACCAGAACAGGCTGTGGTATTTAAAATTTTGGAAAAAAAAAAGGAATTGGGAGTACAGCTTAGTGGTAGATCACTCACCTAGCATGCTCAATGCCCCAAGTTCAACTCCCCCCACTCCAAAAAAAATTACAGAAGATTTCAGGCAAATGACTGTCTCTCTTTGAATGAATGTGAGGTAGGAAAGATGAACAATTTCTGGAGTTGCTCCTATGTGTCTCATGATGTAAGTACTACCTAATGTGGAAGGTACTCATAAGTTTTAAAGCCACTTTTCACATATTAAAAAGTACATATTGTTCTTTTGATACTGTTTAAACAACAAAGATCTTATGGCAGGGAATATCATACATTTGGTACTCTGGTAGAAATGAAATGCTCTAATTTAGGAAGAACCTTGCCTGAAATGGACTTGATAGGATTTAATATTTGAGCTCCAATGTGATGTTGCCTTGAGGAATTGTGCACAGTGGTGTTTTTGTTGTTGTTGTTGTTGTTGTTGTTGTTGTTTTGCCTTACCTCACTTTAAAATTTAAACCTCCCCACAACAATGTGATTTCCTTTTAATCATGTATATGTGACAGGTTTGAGTATATCGAATTCTGGTCTACCCTTGGCAAGTAGTTTTGTCAAAGGGAAGTGAATAGTTGAAGATTTGTCCTGAAACAGTGAATGGACGATAGATAAAGAAAATATATTTTGCATTATCCATGGTATTTTTGGGAGCACATCTTGTATTTTTTATGATATGAAAGGTACTTTTAGGAATCTGATTTCCTTATTCTCATTCCTTAGGACAACACAGTCTCAAATATGTTAAGGAAAATCTATTTGAGGACTCCTGGCAGTTTAATACTGGGTTTAAGGGTTGACCTATTATTTAATAATTGGAGTAAATAAACAAGGGGGAAATCATTTAGTACTCATTAAGATATTTTTCTTTAGGCAATTGTAAATCATTTCAGAATAGGGTATATGCAGTACACTGGATGAACATACTACTCTGCAAAATTTGCATGTTATAGAAAGGTCACTCAGAGAAGATCTGGATTTTAATTTAGGTATGTTCCTAAGAAACTGTGATTTGGAGCAAGTATGTTCTAGAACATAAATTCATTCTTTGTACAAATAATGAGTTTGGACCAAATGGGCTCTAAGACTCATTCAGATTTAAAAGTTTATAGTTCTGTAAGTTTTCTCCTTTCAAAAATACCACCTATAAGAGCCATTTGAATGATTAATTTCATAAGTGTTCAATGAAGATTAATGATGTCTATTTACAATGTTGGGTCTGGGATTTAGCTCAGTTGGTAGAGCGCTGCACTGCAGTCTCTGAGGTCCGGAGTTCAATTCCCAGCACCGCAAAAATGGGAGAAGGGCCTGGCAATCCACTCCCAAGGCAATCCCGAAGCACCCAGCCATTGAAAACCCTATGAGGGTCACTATGAGTCGGATACCGACTCGACGGCACCTAACGACAACAACAACATTTACAATGTTAGTCAGATTATGAAATCATCCAAAATGATAATGTTTGTCTTTGCTATTAAGTGAATGAACGATGTTTTATCATTCACACAACAATCTTTAGAGGTTGTTTTTGTTTATTTCTATTTAAAGAAAATGAATTATTCATACTTTTGTGGTTTTATATACTTGAATGGAAATAATGATTTGTATTAAAGGTTTTTAAAGTGAATCATCTTTGATACCATACTACATTGCAAGTGTCTCTATTATAGCATTTATCACATTTTGTTGCAATAATTTGTGCAAATTCAGAAACCATATCTTTCTTAGTTTTAAACCATAACATCTATAATGATGCTGGCATATCATAGTGCTTTAATATCTGCTGAACAAACAAATTAAGGAATAGATACTGAATAACTTATTTTAGAAGCTAAAATCAGAGACTATTTAAAAGAATCATAAATCACATCAAATATTAGACATACTGGGTATTAACTAAGAAACAGCAATTGGATTCAATTCATTAGAATTGAAGCCAGATTGCAATGGATTAGGAATGAACAATTGAAAACCAAATGGTAGTGGTGAGCGAAGACCACTTGCTTACGAAGTGTAGTTATTAAAAGGAGAAACATATGTCAGTAGAGGTTGTAAATATTTTAAGGGAATTTGTTTTAAAATCTTTAAAAATGTCCATGTTGGAAAGTCATGTTGAAGGATCTAGGGGAGATGCTGGGAGTAAAAGGGATGTAGGTTAAGTAGTGGAGTAACATGTGAGAGGAGGTGGAAGAAATATAAGTAATGTCATAAACAAACTGATATCCTTGGAAAGGAATACATGCCTGAGTTTCCTGGAGAAAGATAATTTAAAAAGAAAATGAACACATGAATGTATGTATAGGAAAGAGGGCAAGATGAGGAGGTTCACTACTAAGAAAAATAAAAATGAAAGTCATAACTTCTCTGCATAGATAAAATATTTTTACTGTCCTTTACCATTGACTGACTGGCAACCATATTTCTCTTTGCCTAATACCGTAGAGGCCTGCAGCCACAGTACTATGACAACCTATCCCATCAGATCTCAGAAGCTAAGCAGGGTCAGACCTGTTTTGTACTTGGACAAGAGACCGCCTGGGAACACCAGGTGCTGTATGCTTGGGAGAAGGACCCAGCAACCCACTCCCAAAACATGAGCAGCCATTGAAAACCCTATGAATAGCAGAGAAGCAGTAATAATACTCTTCTCCTGTTGTATGTAGGATCACTGAGTCAGATAACGACTGGATAGCACTTAACAACAACAATACCCTAAGGGAATACTCATATTCATATTGGAAATTGTTATTGTACAGTTAATATAAAATCTCCCACATAATGGCTACATGACCTAGAAATATTCCTCAGAGATCCTTACTATAAAATCACTTTTAGTTCTAACTGCACAGGTTTTCAATGTTTATTCTAATAGTATTTCCCTGTAATTATATAATAAAAACAAATTATTATTTGGCAATAAAAAGAATAGATAACATTGTCTAATTTATTTTCATTTTATTTGTGGCCTTAATTATTTTTTACTTAAAATTTTATAACCAAAGAGAATCTGTGCCATTAATCCTTGATTTAGAGTCTCATAATTTTTCTTATAACTTACCACTTTGAAATTCATTCAACTTTTATATTCTTTCACTGGATTTTTTATAATTTCCTTTTTGTATCTCCTAAGTTAACATTTGTTTTTCTGCAATGCTTGGAATGATAATCTGCTAAAAAAATACACTTGCAAAACATGCAGCCCTATATTGTTCGTAAGAAATATTAAAGCATTAGAATAAAGGTCCTGTCAATATTAACTTATTAAATGATTTTTATCTTTGGTGATATCTGTGTTTTGTTTTATTAGGAAAAAGTGTGAACATAAACTATTTGTTGAAGTTAAAAGAAAGTCTAGTCAGAATTCTCTTTGACATATTTTCATAAAAAGGGTATAACAAGTAGATAAGTAAACATAATAAGCTATTCAATAAAAGCAGCACAAATCAATTCTTAAGCAGATAACAAGTTTATTAGAAGAAATGATGGGAAGATTTGAACTAGATTCAGATAATAAGACCTGAGTCTTCTAACACTATTTTGGAAGACTATGTTGTCATTAATGTCACCATAATTCTTGCTGAGACCATGCACTTTACTTGAAAGATTGTCACTGAATGCTGGATATTACTGTCTTCCTTGGTGAAATGAATTAGCCTTAGACATGTTGCTTTGTAGCATATCTCCGATTATAAGTCACAGAGAGAATCATCTAAATATTTGAATATATGGAAACTCTAGTTAAGATTATAGTAAGCCTCTGCTTTTTTGAAGTGAAATGAAGATATTTCCTTCCATCCCTCACTTATTTATGCTCTGCCTCTTCCTACCCCAACTCACATAGTTCTAGTTATTACCATCTTACCTAAGCTTGCCAATTAGAGTTCCTGGGGAATTTTAGGAGAAATAGGAAAAGAAGGAATGTTATACTAGTACATGTTAAGTTTTGGAAATTGTATAAAGTCCCATTTTTACCAGGGGGCCTAAAGAAAGAAAAAGTTTCTACAGAGGAATAAAAGAGAAAAGAATCAAAATAAACAGAGAGGAACTAATTTGCTGACATTCAAGTGCACTGTCTGATCTATTTCTGAGAGCCAGTTTTACTCCTATTTTTGGTTTGTGAGATGCTCATGATGAACCCCCTACCCTGTGATCTCCTTTCCTTCAATTCCGTTTGTGATCTTCAAATGGCAACCTCAAAGAGTTAATGCAATTTGAAATTAGATACCATCTGTAAAAATGATTAACATTTCTTCATTACTCAATAATTACAAACTCCTTTCGATGAAGTATGCAAATATATAGAGGCAAAAATTTTGACTTGACATTAACAAAAAACATGTACCAAATGAGTGACATTTCATAATATTTTCCATAACATATTTTTAAGAAAGTAGAGGAGCTTTGAAAATCAGTGTTTTTTGCCGATACAAAATAGAAGTTGGTGGCTTGCATCTGTTACTGATTTCATCAGAACTCTATGTTGCAATTATGAAAAAGTGATTTGTGAAATTGCCTGCCAGTACTCCACAGAATATATAATTTACTGATCAAAGTGAAGACCAACCTTTAATTTCTATAAGATTCAGAGCCAGTGGAGAACCCTTAAATCATGCTTCCACATACCCTAAGCAATTTCTTTTCTTATGCACACCCTCATACCACAAGGGAACTCCCTAGTAAATCTTTAATAAAGTATTTCTTTAATTGTATATTATAAAATCATCAGTTATCCATAAGTGTAATTTTTATTTTCAAATAGAGTGGATCATTTTTGTGGCAATTCGTATACCATAGGATATTTGTTAATTTGGCAACTCCTAGAGTGTTCAGTACACTTTTTAATTATAAGATATTTGCTCAACACCAAAATACTACCAGTAATTATCTTTGGTTTTCTGAATTTATGATGATTTCTTTTATGTTTCCCTTTCCAATTTTCTTTGTTGTTATTTGTACGAGCAATCTGGTATGCCTAAAATTGATCTTTTGAGAATCAAGATTGTCTATCTGCAAAGAAAAACTGGCCTTTCTACACTCCTCAAGTTAAATCTCCTCAGTGGTTTCTAATTTTGCTAAAAGAAGAATGTGCACCCTTCCTAACATAGTTTTAAATACCCTAGATGCTGACTCCTGGGGACATCTTTGGCATCATTGCTTGCTGCTATCTATCTGACATGTTATGTTTAATTAGCTCCATTACACATGAAAGCCTACTTGTTATTCCTGCAACTTGCTTAATTTATTCCGACTTCACTAGAAGAATTTGACTTAACCTTTAACTCCTTCAGATGTCACCACTTTATTCATTAATCCAATTTTTATTCCACAGCTGTTAACTATGTAGTAAGAAAAATAGAAACCATTTTTTAAAGCCTCATGAAGATAGAAAACCAAATATCTATTAAATAATCAAAGAAC
>VMDO01032316.1:0-19126 GCA_007922755.1 Pedetes capensis | reverse complement strand
GTGCCCAAAACTTTAATCTACTATTTCAGTCTCTCAGACTTTCAATACATTTCTCAATTTCTCTATGTCTCATTCTCTTTATTAAGATTATAAAACCGAAGGGGAAATTATAATACCCACCTAACAGAGATAACTTTAACAGTGAATTGTGCTTAGAATTGTATATTGTACAGTGTGCACTGTCTGAATGTATGCCATTGTTACCACTACTGCTAAGGTTACTGCTGTCAGAAAATAGAGGTTACCTTTACATTTGCAAATAAACAATTTTGTTATCATAAAATTGTGACTTAAAGTCCATTGCTATAAATATATTAAAATTCACATTTATTTCATTTATATTGTCAGTTTTTAATGCCAAAAATAGTTTTTGAATTTAATAGGATATGTATCTAGGCAATTTATTGGTAAGATTTCCTATATTCACCATTTCTCTGTCTTATCGACCTCTTATCAGGGCTTTCTTTTAAAAATAACATCCGAATTTGCAAGTGTCACTATGCACAATCACTACTGTAGCACAGGGAAGAGAGTTGAGACTTCATAAACAACACCAACATTTTTTGTGTGTGGAACTGCAAACTGATTAAAATTAGGATTTTAAATCAGATGTATACCTTTTCGTGCGATGCACCTGCCACTTTCTAATCATGACTTTGGGCAAGGTATTTAACTTTTGTAATTCATAGTTTTCTCATCTGAAAATTAGAATAACAAAATTATATTTTCTGGCTTATTAATCCAATTGTCTTTCCAAGAAATACATTTGTAACTGGATACATACATTTATACTGTGCATTATTTTTCATAGTGAAAAAATGCCACCACGTATATAAAGATATCTCTTATGGGAATAAGTGACAGTTTACTAGGAAGAAGGAAAAAAAAAACCTCCCAGAAAAGTAAGAAGTGTTGTTATGTACAAAATAAAAATAACTATTCAAAAATAAGATTAGATCCTTACATTAAAATAAAAGACAGGAAATAGTGTCCATGCTCATCTTTAAATTTATTTTGAGGAATCCTGGAGTTCTAACAAATACAACAAAGCATAAGTAGATTAAACAGACAGATAGGTGATTGATAGACAGCCCCGGTGAAGGCTCTAGTTATACTGTTTCTCACCTTTGCTAAGCAATTCATCCCCTTCTATAATCTGACTTATACAGAATGTTGTCTTTGTGGACTGGGCTGCTTCATTAGCAATACTTACTTAGAGTCATCCATTTCTTTTCATGGTTAACTTCTATTTTCTCCCTTTTTAATTTGTAAGTATACTATTCCATTCTTTTTAGTATATTCACAAAGCTGTGCAACTTTCACCAGAATTTTAGAACATATATGCCACCTCCAAAAGAAGTCAGACTCTTTAAGATATCTCTCTCTCATTTGGCCATTGCCACCCCCATACTAAGTGACCATTAAGTACTTTCAGTGTCTGCAGATTAACATTGACTTTTTTGTTTCTTTGTTTGTATTTTGTTAGCCAGTGCTCTGGCGTTGAGTGTAGGGCCTCACACATACTTTGCCATTGCTCTACCACTGGGTTAGACCTGTTGTCCACCTCGTCCATTTTTGTTTTTGGTGTTGGAGTCAGGGACTACCTAATTTATGAAGACTGCCTCTGGCCTTGCATTTGAGATTCTCCTGCCTCTGTCTCCCCAGTTGATGGGATTATAGGCACATGCCCCTGTGCTTGGCTAAATAATTATTTCTAGTGGATGTGAAATGGTGTCTCCTGTGGTTCTGTTTCCATTTGCCTAGTGATCTAATAAGGTCAATTATTTTCCATGTGCATAATGTGTGTATTGGTCTTTTTGGAGATATGTCAATTCTACACATTTATCTGTTTTCAAAATCAGGTCATCTGTCTTTTATTAGTTGATGCCTTTTATATATTCTGAATAAAGTTATTACTACATGCAAATATGACCTCTTATTCCAAGAGGTGTCTTTTTCACATTTTTGATGTCCTTTGCAGGACATATATTTTTAATTGGTTAAAATCCAATTTGCCTATTTTTTCATTAATTTCTCATGCTTTGATGTCATAGGAAAAGTCATTTGCCAAGTCCAAAGTCATGTAGACTTACTATATTTTTCCTATCAAGTTTATGGTTTCAGGGCCCATATTAAATCTATTATAAATTTTTTTGGAAATTTGATATGCAAGTTGAGGCAGAAGTCCAACTGCCCCCTTTTGCAGGTAGTTTTTCAGTTGTCCCAAAATAATTGGTTAAAAAGACTATTTCCACATTGGATGATATGGGCAGCCTTGTTAGGATTAGTTGGCTATAATGTATGGACTTATTGCCAGGTATTTCTTACATCCTATTGATCCCTATATTTATCATTTTGCTAGTAACATCCTATCTTGATTATAATTGAGTCCCAGGAAGTTTTAATATTAGAACTTGTTAATGATATTACTTTCTTATTTTTCAAGGTGCTTTTAGCCATTCTGGGTCCTTTACAATTCCTTATGTATTAGTTGAGCATCAGGTTTTAAATTTCTACAATGAGGTTGGCTAGGATCTTGATATGTATGTGTTGGTTCTATAGACCAGATTCAGAAGCATTGAAAGAAACTGAAGAGGATCTAACTGAACAGAAAAATCTCATATTCATTTAGTAGAAGACTTCATGTTGCTATATATAAAAATCTATGAGTGTGTGTGTGCATGGGTACGTGCCTGCATCTTATGTATTTTGGGCACGTTGTCAGGAGGGATCAATTCCAGGAGAAGGACATCATGTTTGGGAGAGTGGTGAGGCAATGTAATAAAAAGAAAACTCAACCAGACGGATTGACACAGTATCTGCAGCAATGGGCTTACACATAAAAAAGATTGGATGCCTGGCATAGAGTCGGGGAGTATTTTGTCCTGTTGTACATAGGGTCACTGTGAGTTGGTCCCGACTCTATGGCACCTGGTAACACGTGTTTCTTTATTCCTTATGGTTTTCTGGATGAAATACCACTTGAGCCCAATGGAGGTCGCACCTTGTTTGTTGTTGTTAGGTGCCATCGAGTCAGTATCCGACTCATAGCGACCCTCATAGGGTTTTCAATGGCTGACTGTTTCGGGATTGCCTTGGGAATGGATTGCCAGGCCCTTCTATTTTTGTGGTGCTGGGAATTGAACTCGGGACCTCAGAGACTGCAGCGCAGAGCTCTACCAACTGGGCTAAATCCCAGCCCAAGCTAAATCCCAGCCCATCAAGTCCTCTCCATTTGTCCTCTCTGGCGTGGAATCACCAGGTAATGAGATGTGACAAGAATGACCTGGGCCATAGTTTTCCTAGCATGTGATTTCTGATGTAGAACCTCCCACATTAAAGACCGATCCTGGAATCTACTGAGACAAGTTTTGTTGTTTGTTTTGCTTTAAATGATAACCCACTGGCCATATAGCAGATACAGATAGCAGATACATTTTGTTTCACATTACAGTTTTGATTCAGGGAGTATTTTCAAGTTGATAAACATCCAACACATAAAATCAGGAAAAGTTTTAGGTAGAAATCTGAATAACTTTCTTTTCTTGAAGTCACTTAAATTGCAGTAATTAACTTCTCCATAGATTGTCATTCTTTTTCATTAGCAAGACTCCCTAGCATTCCTTAACTTATGTCAATACTGAAGTCTGTGTCAATTGCCCCTTTATTATTTTTTCTGTGGTGCTGTTTATTTCATGTACTCCATAGTTAATCCACGCAAGCATTTCAGCATATTGCATTATTTGGGAAGCAAAGTCTTAAATACGTTAGAATGAATTAATTTTAGAGGAATAGAAAGTTATATGCTCATGTTCGATTAATTGCCAGGTTTACTTTTGTAAATTTCCTCTGAAGCTATTTGATCTATTTCTGCATTTTACAATGCTCATGGAGAATCACGAGTCATACAGCTGCGCAGAGGAGTGAGTATCACCTAATGGCAGCCAGTATCCCCTGAAAAGATAAATTAAAAACAGAACATCAAGCTGCTTTTTAGTTCAAGGCTCATTTAATATAACTGATCACTATGAAAGCAAACAATTAACAATTATAAAGGAGCCTGTCCATATAAAATATATCAGATATTTTAATTGTCTTCATTAGGGATGCATGAAAATGCCAGAATGTCTTTTGGTTGCAGAAAGTAATGATCCAAGATAAAAATATAACAACACAGGAGAAAAATAGCACATGAAACAACCTCTCAGTTGCCACCTGGAATTAGAGCCATCTCTTCCTGACCTGTAATTGTCAAATTTTGATTCAGTTATTAAGTGTGAAGATGAGTAAAACACGGGTTGGTCAAAGAAATACAATTAACAGTGGAGATTATTCTCAGAAGTGGGGTACTACTTCAAACAGAACGTGAGCTACTTAAAATGCTTCACTCTAAAGGAGTCTCGATAAATGGTTTTGTGTAAAAGGAAATTGAAGACAGTAGGCGTCACAATACAGATCGGGTCCAGGAAGATTGTATGTTTCAAAACTAGATAATGCTTTAAATGCTGGGATTTTCAGCCTTGGCACTATTGATATTTGAGTCTGGACAGTTTTGCTATGAGTCTCTGTCCTGTGCACTGTGGGATTTTAAATAGCATCCATAGCTTCCTATCCCATGGCAGCAGTAAACCCATAGTGGAGATAACCAGAAATGTCTCTGTATATTTCAGATAGAGACTAAGGGTTTAGTTCTCTCGGTAGAATGCTTGATCTGCATGCTCTGAGGTCCTGAGTTTGATCCCCAACACTGCAAAAATGGGAGAAGGACCTGGCAGCCCACTCTTGAAACAATCAGACATTGAAAACGCTATGAATAGCAGAGAAGTGGTTCGTTCTGTTGCACATAGGACCATCAAGAGTCGGGCCTGACTTGATGGCATGTAACGACAACATATTTCAAGTACCCTTTGCAGAGCACCGTTATCTCCTGTAAAGAAATATAGCTTTATAATATAATGTTTTAAATATTAAGATATGCACAACAAATTTACTCAGCTAAAGGAAACAGCAATTTAAAGCCATCACTTAAAGTATACATTCTTTTACAAAGATCACAAGGTATACATTCTTTTACAAAGATCACAACTTCATCTTTAAAACTGTATTACTCTCAGTCTACTTACTCCATCTTGTTTGATAAGATCAAGTTGTCTTTCACTGTGTTAGGCATCTGGATACTTAGGAATATGACAACACGTTACTTACAAATCAATTTCCTCTTATTTATTGACATAATTCACTTAAACTCATGTTGATGTTAAGATATGCTTACTGCTTGGTAATGTTACTGAGAGAATTATCATTTGAGTAAGGTTGAATTTTCTTGAAAAGGTGAGCATTACAATAAAAATGTATAGTTTGCCTGTGTAAGAAACCAGATTTTCTGCTTTTATGGTGACCAAACAACAAAGAAACATAAATCCATCCTTAAAATTTAAAAAGCTTTTCCAGTACATTTCCCACCAACTGAAATATTAACTGAATCCCCACTGAGTCGTTTTGGCCCCCCCTTTTTTTTTGCATACCAAGAATGCTCCCAGCAGCTATGTCCATGTCAGAGCAATGGCAACCCACAGGAGCATGAAAACCAAATTGTCCAATCCACACGGAGGAAGACAACTCGTATTTAGGAAGGAACAGGGTGCTGATGTGTGCAACATCAACAGATTCCCAAAACGTCAGCAAAAAGTCAAACGCCAAAGAAGACAGCTCTGACTTTGTTGTACTGTATTCACGAATCATCAGACTTTGGCAATGAAATTAAGAGGCAGGTTGCCTCTGTGTGTTTGAAGGGGATGTTTGACTGCACTTAGGTGATATAAAACCATGTTTTTCATAAGTCAAGTGTACTGAGTTGCATAGGAAAGGCTTCTCCATTTTTTTGCAGGTAACTTTTTTGCATATCAAATGTTAGAACAATGAAAATGTCAATTCCAACGGGCATTCAAAAATAAAATTCATTATATCACATCATTGCAAACTAAAATCAATATCTTAGCTTTGATGCTGCTGGTATTATAAGCTATGCACAATGCATTTAATACTCTTCCTGTCTCTCTTTCTGAGCTCTGTTTGTGCTGATTACTGTTAGTGCTATAAGCCCCCTCTGTAAGACAACAGAATAATACCCATGGCTTTGGATTTACAATATGAGAACTTATACTAATTAAGAGACAGTCCAGGTCCGCCATATTTAAATAATTTTAAGAGAATTTTGATTACCAAGGCTTAGAGTATAAGACAATCTTAAACGGAGGGATGGGAATCTGTAATTTACACTTAATTATCCATGTATTATGTTGGGCAGCTTTAACTCCATCAAAACCAAATATAATCCCTTCTCCATAGGGCAGAGAAGAATCAGAATGAGGAGGAGGAGGAGGAAGAGGAAGGGGAGAAAAAGGAGGTGGAGAATGGAGGAGAAAGATGTGAGCAAGTAGTATTGAATGAGCATGGATTTAAATGCCATTAGATGGAAATGAGCCTCGTGAGACGTGAGCAAGCATTTTCAGTGCATGTGGAGAATGGCCAAAGAAATCCTTGATGATGAGAATTATAAGGGATAGAAAGTGGCATTACCAAATGACCAGAGGGAATATTTTTATTTTGTATACATGTGCAAGGCAAGAATGTTGATTTAGAAGTGTTATTGAACACCAAGAGAAGAGTAGAATTACTCCTAGAACTTGTGAAGATATGTAGCTTCATTTAAAAGAGCTCAGGGGCTTAGTGGTTTAGGAGAGCTTATTTTCAATTGACACCAGCAGCAAGAAAGACAATTTGTGGTGAGATTACAGAAGAAGAGATGGTGGCTTACTATTGATTTTTGGGTTGCAGAATTTCAGAGAAACAAAGAGTAGGAATAGTCTTAGGATAAGTTAAGAGATAGAAAACAGCAATTTGAGGATAAATGCTTAGATGAAATAGCTATAGGGGAGTTTATATAAAGTGTGACAAACAAAACTGACAGGGATTTACGCCTGATGAAATTTGATGGTTTCAGAATGTCAAAGCAGAAGAGGGTGTAACTTCATTGAATGTGCAAGTTAAATTCACAAGTTGTGGTAGGAAGGTTATGGAAGAAATCCCTGCAGGTTCTATGGATATGCTCTTTGTAGCATATTTTCATATGAAAAAAAAGCAAACTTGAGCAAAGGTATAAAGCTAAACACAGATATGCTGCTGAGCTGGATTAATCAAGAAAGCAGGATAATGTCAGAAAAACTGACATGTAGACCAATGGAACAGGGTAGAAAATCTAGAAATAAACCCATGTGTGTACAGCCTACTGACATAGAATAAAAGTGCCAAAAACGTATATGGAGAAAGTATAGCCTGTTCAGTTAGTAATTCCAGGAAAAGTGGGTATTCATATGCAGAAGGTTGAAACTTGATGCTTTCTCTTACCATATACAAGTATCTGCTACAAGTAGATGGAAGACCTACATGGCAGACCTGAAACTGTGAAAGCACTAGGAGAAAAGATAGGGGAAACACTTCAGAATATTGGCATAAACAATGATGGGAGGAGTAACACACCAACAGACCCCAATGGCAAAGAGAAAAGACAAATGGGATTGTCTTAAACTAATATTCTTCTGCATAGCAAAGGAAGTCAACACTGAAGAGGTGACATACAAAATGGGAGAAAATATTTCCGAATTGTACATCTGGGAAGTGATTCATATTCAGAATATAAAAGTGACTTCAAAAACTCAACAATAAAAATTAAATAATTCAATTAAAATAGGCAAATGGACTGATTAGACTTGTCTATAAATGCAAATGATCAGCTCATGTAAAAAATGTCCAATAACATTATCAACTAGGGAAATGTAGATTAAAACAATAAGATATTATTTCATGCCAATCTAAATGGTTCTTGTCAAAAAAGGAAAAAATAATAAATGCTAGCAAAGATACAGATAAAAGACCTCTACTACATGGCTAGAGTAGTTATTATAAGAACGAGATTCAACAAAATACTGAAAATATACCTAACATGTTATCTATTTATCCTAATCCTGGGTATATATAAAAGAGAGATGAAATCAGCACAAGAAAGTGGTAGCTGCACTCCTGCATTTAAGAGTGTTCATGAGAACCAAGATGTGGAATCAACTGGAAAATCCACCATGTGAGGAACAGATACATAAAATGTGTGGTATATTGACAATGTAATATTATGCAGCAACAAGAAAAATTATTTGCAGAAAAATGGATAGAATTAGAGGACATTATGTTAAGTGAAAGAAGTCAAGGAGAGAAACAATGTACACTTCATGCTCGCTCACTGTCCTACCTGTAGCCAAAATAAGTTGATTTCAAAGTGGTAGAAACTGGAACAGTGATTGCTAAAAGTTGGGAAAGGGAAAGAGAGGTTGGTAAACAATGCTAAAATACAGGTGGTTGTTGTTGTTGGGTCTCATCTATACTAAGTGTTGAGGCAGAAAGGACTCAGAGACTCTATATACAACAGAAGAAAACACTACCTGACACTGTGCCATGCATATGATTTTTATGTTTATAACCACTGTTGCAGCCACTGTGTCAGTCCATCTTGTTGCAGGTCTGTCTTTTTTCAATAACTCTCTCAAACATGATGCCCTTCTCTAGGAATTGGTCCTTCCTGACAAAATGTCCAAAATATGTTAGACATAGTCTAACAAACCTTACTTCCATGAACCACTCTGATTTCACTACTTCTAAGACATATCTGTTTGTTCATTTTGTAGTCCATGGCATATTCAATATTCATCTTCAGCACCATAATTCAAAAGCCTCAGTTCTTTTCCTGTCTCCCTTATTCACTGTCCAGCTCTTAAAAGAATATGATACAGCTGCAAACACCGTGGCATGAGTCATTCACACCTTCCTCTTCAATGTGGCATCTTTATTTTTCAAGTCTTTAAAAAGGTCTTTTGCAACAGCTTCTCCCAATGCAATGTGTCTTTTGATTTCTTAACTACTGCTTCTGTGGATATTGATTGTAGAACCAAGTAAAGCAAACTCTTGGACAATCTCAATCTTTTCTCCATTTATCATGAAGTTGCTTAGTGACCCAGTTGCAAGGATTTCTGTTTTCCTGATGTTGAGGTGCAATTCATACTGAAGGCTGTGCTCTTTGATCTTCATCAGTAAATGTTTCAAATCCTCTTGACTTACAGTGAGCAAAGTTATCATTTGCATAATGAGGGTTGCTAATGAGACGTCCTTCAATCTTGATGCCAAATTCTTCTTCATAACATCCAACTTTTCAGATTATTTACTCAGCATAAAGATTGAAGAGTTTCAGTGAAACGATTTTGCCCTGACACACACCTTTCCTGACTTTAAACCAAGCAGAGTTTCCTTATCCTGTTCAAACAACTGTCTCCTTGTCCATGTACAGATTCCTCATGAGTACAATTAAGTGGGGGCTAGGGTTTAGCTCAGCAATGAGAGTCCTGCTCTGTGCTCTCTGCAGAGCCAGGTTGTATCCCCAGCACCATGAAATTGGGAGAAAGATGTAACAATGGACTATAAAAGCAATCGCCAAACAATTAGCTGTTGACACTCCTGTGAGGGTCAGTATGAGTTGGACCCGGCTCGAGAGCACCTAACAACAACAAAATTAAGTGTTCTGGCTTTCCCACTCTTCGTAACGTTATCCATACTTTGTTGCAATCCACAAAGTCGAATATTTTTGCATGGTCAGTAACACATAGATATCTTTCTAGTATTCCCCAGTTTTGCCTAATATGCATCTGATAGCAGCAAGGATGTTCCTTTTTCTACACTCTCTTCTAAATCTGGCTTGATTTTCCAGGACTTCCCTGTCAATATGCAGCTGCAAAATTTTACTTGTGTGAGATATTAATGAAGTTGTTAGATATTTTCTGCATTCAGTTGGATCTCCTTTCTTGGGAATAGGCACAAATATGGATCTCTTCCAATCATTTGGCCAAGTATCTGTTTTCAAAACTGCTTGGCATAGACAAGAGAGCACCTCCAATGCTGCATCTGTTTGTTGAAACATCTCAACTGGCATTCCTTCAATTCTACTGTTCTGTAGTACTGTAGAGTAACTATCATTTACCATAATCTGCTATACAGTACATTTGAGAATAATTTAAAAAGAGAAATTTGAAAGCTATAAACTTAAAGGAATTAGAAAGAAATGAAAATGTCCTTACTTGATTGTGATGCATCACATACATGTATTGAAACACCTGCTGTATCCCACACATGTATAACTATATCATTAATCAAAAAGGAGTTAAATCCAAACATGATTCCATTTAATTTTCAGAAATACATTATATTTTTCATAATGCTGACTATTCTTGCCTAAGATACTGTCTTACGTAGCTTATGAATTTATTTTAAAAAACAAGTAGAGTTTATACTCCCTCACTACGGTATTAAAGTTTCATTGCTGTGATAAAATAATGTAAACAACTCAAGGGGAGAAAACATTTATCTTGTGTCCTGTTTCAAAGGCTGCGATCCATGGTCCCCTGGCTCTGAGTTCCTCTGAGCCTGCAGTGACGCAGCCCACCACAGTGAGAGAGCATGCCACAGAGGCTGTTTACCGCCTTGTGGGCAAGAAGCAGAGACAGCAACACAGAGGGGAGTCCCGGGGACAGAGTCCATCCATCCCAGGCATGGCCCCCGTGACCTATGTTCTCCAAATCATCTCTACCTCCTGCTTTCCACTGCTTTACAATCAATAACATCATCATATGATGAATCCATCAAGAGATTAATCCATTGATTAAATCAGTGCCCTCTGGTTCCAATAATTTCCCCAAAGCCATCAGCTGGCAACTGGTCCCCTAACATAAGAGCCTCTGGGGACCCTTTCATGTTCGGACTGCAGGATTAGTCCTTTTTCATAATAACTCTGACCTTTATGGATGTCTTTTTATAGATATACAGATCAAATGAAGGATATTTTTGTTATTGCCGAGTGAAATTATTTTAACCTAATATATTTTGGATGATAAGAATATTTATATTAATTTTTATTAAAATGTTATATATTAACATCTATGTATTTGTTGATATAAATACTATTTTCTCTGTCGTTTCCTCTTATGTTTTATTTTCTTGTGTGACAAAGTAAGATTTTTAAGGTATATGTAGTATATCCATATTTACTTTGGATTCATATGCTTCAATCAATGCTTCACTTTCTAAAAGTAGCTATATACCTATTTCTTTTTATAGTTGTTAGGTGCTGTTAAGTGTCCAATTCACAGCGACCCTTAAAGGGTTTTTAATGGTTGTTTCAGGATTGCCTTGGGAGTGAATTGCCACGTCCTTCTCCCATGTAATTGATTATATCACACCCTAAATTCTAACAAACTGCTAAGTATTAAGTAAACAAGGACTTTAGCCATCCAGTCTGAGCTACTGAAGAAAAAGTTACCGTAACTTCCATCAAGCTATATGTATTCCAAGACTGAGAAGGGTCTTCCAATTTCATAGACAGAATTCCTGCTGTGCGTGGTGGCACACACCTGTAAGCCCAGTGACTTGGAGAGGGAGGCTGAAGTATTGCACGTTTGAGGCCATAGGAAGCCTGTGAATCTTAGTGAGACCCTGTCTCAACATAAAAAAAAAAAAAAAAAAAAAAAAAAGGACCAGGGTGCAGCCCAGGGGTAAAGCACTGACAAAGTATGTGTGAGGCCCTGGGTTCAATGTCCCAGTGCAGTGGAAAAAGAAAATCTAAGAAATTAAGCTAAAAACTCAAATTATCTACTACCATTTATCTTGAGCTTTATCTTTAATCATAACAAGGTTGTGATGGTCTTTGCTGTCTCTTTTTAATGCTTGTTTCTTCTGTTAGTAATGTTGGGCAAAGTTGGCATTGGGGAGTGTTGCTCTAGACCAGTGTAAAAAATCCATCACTTTAAGCCTATTATTCTTTTTATTACCATTGAACAAATGTGATATTTTCAATTCCTTGGTAACACATTAAAATGACATATGGATTTTAGCATTGGAGTAAGACTCCTTTGATAAGCTGACGATAGTGAAAATCGAAAGCATATAAATGTCCCAGATCACAAGGCAAATCCAAACTTTATTAAGTCTGATAAAAAACTTTACTACTCAGCATTTAAATATCAAATAGGAATTTGGCAAATGCCTGTAATCCCAGCGTCTTGGGAGGTGGAGGCAGGAGAATCACAAGTTTGAGACCAGAGGCAGTCTGCGTAACTTAGTAAGACCCTGTCTCAAAAAGTGAAAAAACAAATGGGCTGGGGGTGCAGCTCAGTGGAGCAGCAGTTGCATAGCATGCAAGTTCGAGGCCCTGGGTTCAACCCCTAGTACCCCCCAGAAAAACAAAAAACTTTACATAATCACAGAAAATTTAATTTGATTTTAATTTACTGACATCATTTCAATAACATTTTGTTTAGATTTTTGGCATTCAGAAGTTTAATTTTTAAACATTTCTTTTCAATGGAAAGTCGTTAGACATGTAACCTTCTTTAGAGTGGTAAAAATGGTAGCTCTGTCAAGACAGTTACTGTCCTTTTTGCATAAGCACATACAAATAAAACGGCTTTCAATTATTGTGGAGTCTTTCCAGACATGTTCTAAGTTATATTTGTGTACTATCCCAGGTGATAGAAATTAGATTTAGTATGCAACAGGATATATGGAGCATTGTAATAGTCCCTTCCAAGACTGAAATGACTTATTGTTTTATCATCTGAGTCAATGCACTGGAGAGAATTTCACCAAGTTGTCTTTTGTCAGTTTAATTATCATTATCCTGAAGGCATGTCTTAATAATAACAAAACACTCCTTCTATCTTATTTCTTGTAATATCTTTCAATATTCTAATTAGTTTTCTGATGTTACAGCAAAATAGCAGAAAATTTATGTAAGATAAACATTTGTTACTTTTGTTTAGAATGAATAATCTTGATTATATCATTTTCAAATCCACAAAGCTTTATAAAGCCTATAATTTTAACATGTTCAAATTATTCTTAAGGCTATACGCATACCCAATATTGCAGAAGTAATGGTGTTTATGTGTATGTTGGATATTTTATCTTAAGGAAATACTTTCTGTATATGTTCTAAATTTTTGTCCAGAGTTGATTGCTGCTTCTTAGGTGTGTTTCTCAATACATTGCTTCAACATTTTTAACTTCTTGTTTTTAAAGCTTGTAAAAATTTGAATACTGTTTAATCTCATATTTCTTTGTCTGTAGGTGGGTTTAGTATTTTTAAAGAGTAAAGATATCATAGCCCCTTTTAAGATTCAATAGTTGTCATGAAACTCGAGGTACGTAGTGAGATGTACTGATCACAGAATCTTAAAATTTACTTAAAAATGGCAATTTAATGTGAAACCCAATGTAGGGACTGAGCTCTACGTTGGCTGGGGGGACTCTGTTAGGCTCATCTTAAGTTATAGCTCAGGTGCTTCAGGGCCTTGTCACAACAGGCAGAGGTCCTGATTGTTAAGAGAGGGAGCTAAAGAGCCCGACTCTGCGTGAAGAAGTACTTTATAAACTGCACATTGAGCTCACACCCAAAACTGAACCCATTTTTTTTGTGTGTGTGGCTTTGCAGCCCAACTTTCAAGCTCTGAAACTGTAAACCACTATGCTTATCCATACACAAGGGCCCTCCAGTTCAAACAATGGTTCTAAATACAAAACCTCAAATTTCCACAGGAAGTAACAATAAATGAGAACAGAAGATCGATATAGATGTTGCTAAGGAATATGTTCAACTAAAAATCACAGTTCATGAAAGCCCAGTCCAATTCTCCAAGGCTTTGTTAATTATTTAGGTATAAAGCAGAAATTCTAAGTCTGCACTATCAAAAAGAAGAGGATTAGAAAAATTCTACCTATAGTTCTAGAATTAATTTGAAAAATAAATAACCTGATTATTACCCCCTCAACATCCCTTTCTCCTTATGGGAGGGGCCTGAGTTAATTTTTGACACTATATAAAACCTTGTGACATATTTTAAGCATGTTCGTTTACTTTATGCATGTGTTTTTTATCATTGCTTCTAATAACATATCTGTGTATACATGTATGTACAACCATCTTTATTAAGACTCATAATCTTATTCAAAGGCCAAAAGAAAGTTAAAATGAGCTTTTAGTGTGAAATAATGTGTCTAGCTACTAAATTAATCTTCAAAGCAACACCAAAGGCGGATGTTATGAATATATTCATTTTACAAAGGAGAAGTTGTGGAATTGAGAGGTTCAGTACTCAACCTAGGGGAGACAGCTTGCAAAGGGCAGAACCCACTTAGAAGGAAAGACTGCTTTGACCCACCAGCAGCACAGGACAACCTTCCTCTGGCCCTTTAGTGACTGTGACGAGGAGGAATATGTTGGTTCTCCTTGCCAGCACCCTGAAACTTGAATCTCCTCTCTTCTGTCAGTTGGTGAATTTCACAAAAATATTATGAGAGAACATGTTGGGAAGCGGTGACAGAGGGCTGAGTCACAGTCCTTGGAGTAACGTTTAACAGATGGATGTTAACAATTAAAACAAGGCACAAAGATGCAGGAGTGCAGTTACTCATCACGGACTCAGTATGAAAATGGTGTGATCGTGACGTTGTTGTTGTTGTTGCTGTTGTTAGGTGCTGTTGAGTCAGGTGTGACTCATGGTGACCCTCTGTGCAACACAACGAAACCCTCTCGGACACTGTGCCAGACACATGATCTTTTTTATGTTTAAGCCCATTGTTGCAGCCACTGTCAATCCACCTAGTGGAGGCTCTTCCCTTTTTCTGTTGACCAGCCACTCTCCCAAACACAGTCTTTCTCCAGGGATTGGTTGCGCATTTTACACTGTTTTGAGTAAATAACTTTCATGACTCTCAGATCGGAATAGTTTAAAAGGATGAAAGTAGATATTCATATATTGGTCTATCAATAAAAATAGTAAACTTATAAAAATTCCTATTTGATGTTTAAATGCTAAGTAGTAATGTGATGGCACACTAACATAAAGATGTAAGCACTGAAGATGTATCTCTCAGGAAGCTTTAAAAAACTCACTTGCAACTTTTTGTAAAGTAACCTGATAACGAAGAAGAAGACACTAAAAAAGGTTTGCTCCATTTAATCTCACTTACAGACTGTAATCACTGGCTATTACTGGACTGATTTGTGATAATGGTGCTGTATCAGTATTTATGTAATATACGCCAATTTCCTTTACTTTCAGACCATACACAAGAAGCCACATGGGTTTAAAATTACACATATTTCAAGTGAAAATGTGTTCATTTTACATAAAGTGCTTTGTTTACGTTGTACATCTATACAGGATGAGGAGCTGGGGTTTAGCTCAGGTGGTCGAGCCCTGCTCTGCATTCTCTGAGGCCCTGGGTTCCATCCCCAGCACCACAAAAAACAGAGGAAGGACCTGGCAGCCCAGTCCTGAAGCAATCAGCCATTGAAAACCCTATGAATAGCAGAGAAGCACTGACACGGTGCCAGGCATGGCAAGCGTCAGGGAGTGTTTTGTTCGTTGTACGTAGAGCCACTGTGAGCCAGACCCGACTCTATGGTTCCTAACAATAACAATAGGATAGGAAGCTATGATTCTCTGTACTAAGTCATCTCAACACTTAAAGTTTAAGTCCTGAGTTTAAAATATTTAGCAATTAAATGCAGGATAATGAATACACAAACTATGCCTGCAGAGGTCTGGTTATTCATACTGATCTTGAAGAGCTATGGCATTAATGTGGGTAGTTTAGTGTGTTGTGTATGAAGCTATAAGCTGGATATTTTTTCTGCTACCTGTTTTTTGTCCTTGAGTGCTATTTTGTTCAGGAGATACTGAATGTTCGTCATAATACCCTCCAGCATTCCTCTTTTTTAGCCTTTTTATTAGTAATTTTTAATATACGACTTGACGAGTCGCACTGGGGCGTTTTCGTACGTGCATCCCATCATGTTGCTCATATTCACTTGCTCCAGTCCCTCTCACTTCTCAAATTCCTTATCAGATGCGAGCCTTTCTAATTGTCATTAAAAATTATAGGATTAATAAAGCAGGTATTTGCAAATATCTTCCTCATAAGGAAGCAAAGAAGTAGCAGGTAGTAGACATCTATAAGTTTTTTTTTAATTTAAATGATTAATAACAAAAAATAATGCCTTACCAGAAAGTACCTCTCTCTATTGAGCTTCTGATTGTGAAAGGTAATTGACAGACATTTTCTCAATTCATTACCTGAAGTACAGAAGTTAATGTGGTTACATAATTTTTGTTTAGTATCAAGAAATCCAGATCCTTGCCCCAAATCACATAACCAATGAAGTATCAGAGTTTGAAATTTCCTGCTGTGTGACTACCAAAGTCTCTATATAATTTTCTATTATATCATGCTGACTCATTTAATTATTTTTCTCTTTTATTTATTATGTTTGCACATTTTGGCATATGAGGAAATGAAATTTATAGAGGTTAAATAACAACTTTAATTGGTTCAAGTTTGAATTAAAATCTAATTCTCTCTTAGAACAAAGCAGAGTTCATATAAATTGAACACTCCATGCTCCTAAAGAAAATAGATGGAAAAGAACTAATAATTTTTGTTCTCATTAACCGTCCAGCAGCCATCAAAGGGCTGAAAAATAAAGCAAAATGGAAGAAAGGTGCTAGTGATATAGGATGTGTTTTGGAGATAAGACAAAGCATCACTGTCATATTTCCACCCTTTGACAGATCATTCCTAACGCTGTAAATCTGTAGAACAGTGGTCGTATTTCCTTGATCAGATGTGTTATTTCAAACATTGTATGCTGTGGACCCTGATTTCCAAATGTCCAGCGTTATTCCTATTAGTGTGGTGTTTTCCTTTTCTTGTAGCTGCTTGAAATTTTTTCCACACATGGACTGTTGTTGTTGTTAGGTGTCGTCGAGTCATGTCCAACTCATAGCGACCCTCACAGGGTTTTCAATGGCAGATTGTTTTTCGGAATTGCCTTGAGAGTGGATTGCCACGTCCTTCTCCCATTTTTGCGGGGCTGGGAATCGAACTCAGGACCTCAGAGACTGCAGAGCAGTGCTCTACCAATTGAGCTAAATCCCAGCCCACATGGACTGTAGTGCACCCTTTTTTCAGGCTTGATTCTTTATTTTGTAAAATTTATTTTTACATTAATATATGAAATATATGTGTGCATATATAGGCACATAATAATGGAATGCCACATAATGTTCAATACTTGTATCCCTGCATTATGTTTAAATCAAGTTAAGTATATTTGTCTCCTCCTATGTTAATTATTTCTTTACAGGGAAAACTTTCTAAGTCTTTCTTGCAGCTTTTTGAAATGCCCAATGTACTATTGTTGTCTATAGACATCATACTGTGCAACACTACCTAGACCAGGGCTTCTTGTTCCTAATTATAGCTTGGTCCTCATCCATCCAGCTCTCCCCGCCCACCTTCAACACCACTCAGGCCTTCCTCTCAAAGTTTTCCTGCTATGTACCTGTTGTTGTTAGGTGCTGTCTAGTCCTGTCCGACTCATAGAGACTGTTACCGGGTTTTGAGTGGCTGGTTGTTTCGGATTGCCTTGGGAGCGGATTGCCACATCCTTCTCCCATACTAGGTACCTAGAACTCAGTAAATTTTTGAATTCCTGAAGCGCAGATCTCTTGCTACACTGGGAATAATCTAATTTAGAAAATAATTCTGCCTGCACTGATATCTATGCGACAGTTTTAGGTGTGGCAGTCACAGTTTTCAGAAAAACTCAAGAATAGGGCATCTTAAGTGAATGAATATTTATAAGCTCTGTGAATCCAATTTGTTTATACACATACATTATAAGTAATTAGATTTGGCAATTTTTGATCTTTCAGTAATTGAAGGCAGACACACCTCAGTGGCTTGCCCTGTCTCATAAAGGAGATCAAAACCTGACTGAGAGTAAAGATGGTGCCAACAGCCTGAGGAACGCCCACCTTCCTCTCCGCTGTCTTATTTTCCCAGGTCTGCCTGTGTCTTCTCAGTTTGCTTCTGTGCCTCTGGAAATAAGTTGGGGTTGTGTACTCTTCAGTGTTAAGAAGTGAGGAAGGGTTTATCTCTCTGTTACAATCTCCTCAAATCGTGCAGATGGTATCCCACCCACCAACATGATCATTTTGCTCCCCACTACAACATGATAAGCCTGCAGCTGTAGCCCTGTGGCATCTGATTCTGTTAGATCTTGGAAGCTGAGCAGGGCCAGGCCTGGTTAGTACTTGGATGGGAGACCACCTGGGAATACCAGGTGCTGTAGGCTTGGGAGAAGGACCCAGCAACCCACTCCCAAAAATCCATCCACCATTGACCCTATGAACAGCAGAGAAGCACTGACAATAGTGTTTTGCCTGTTGTACATAGGGTTGCTATGAGTCGGACACCGACCGATGGCACCTAACAACAACAACACAACATGATAATATTTTTATTGATAATTTAACTGGACATTTGATATTATGTACTGAAATCGTGTGTCTTTTCTAAAAGTGAGACTTACTTAAATACTTTAGAATTAATTTTACCTTTTATAGAAATTACCTTTAATATAAAATACCTTTTATATAAAATTAATTCTAAAGTAATTTTACCTTAATAGATTTTTGTTCTCATTAATGTATACACATGCTTCATGAGTGGCATTTGTAGTCAGCATTTATGAACTTTAATGAAAATGCTGATGTGTAGCCAAATTCCTAGCTAATCTTAATTTTTGCTCTAAGGTCATTTAGGTTTTGGTGATTAAAAATGCCCAAGGATGCACTCCATATTAATCATGGGAGGGGCCTGGATTGACTGACCTTTGATGAAATTAAATATAATCTAAAAAGCTGAATCATCCTTAAAATCAGCTTTATTAAAATGTGTTCATCCTCAAATTATTTTTCACCTCATTTTATGTTTCTTGTTTCAATTAAATGTGTCCCACAAAAAAGAACATTGATAAATGTACTCAAAATGAAAATAGTTCCTTAACAGTAATATGAAAAAAATAAAAAAACAATAGCCTCAATTCATAGGATTCCAAAACTGTGTTTTGGCAATAGTTTTTCTAAGAATCTCAAACATCCCTGAAAATGTTGCATTGATTTATGCA
>VMDO01032315.1:0-19116 GCA_007922755.1 Pedetes capensis | reverse complement strand
TAAGGACAGCAGCTCAGCAAAACCTCAACACTGCCCCTCAAGGTAGGTTATTTCCATCTTTTGAGGCTCAGAGCAAGTAATCTCTTGAAGGCCGTGTGTTTGCTGCACAGCGCCCGTCCGTTTGCTGTCTGCCTTTGTATCTCATCAGAGAAGAGTAGGTAAAAGGTTCAGTTCCAAGAACTCGCTGTGGTGGTGACTCAGTCCTGCCACACCATGCTGAAGTCACTCCTCGAGTACCTCGCGTGAGTGGAGGACAGAAGAGGACGGAGACCCCGTTCCTCACCTCTGGCTTCAGGGCCGCTAGGGAGGGCATTGGGGGGTTGTGGGTGAGATTCAGGCAAGCTGAAGCAAAGGCGTGGCCGTGCCCAGGGTGGGGTGGGGACTCCTGGCACTTGGCTGGTGATTTCCTGGTATTACTAGAGAATAGTTCAGTACTGTTTGGAGGTCACATGGCCTGTCCTTTCAGTAAGCATTGCTTGTGGACCCTCACTCCTTCCAGGCCATGGGCAGCTGCTGCTACAGCCTCCGTCTTACAGTGGACGAGGCTGGAGAGGCTGGATTCCACTCTCTGTCCCCTACCCCAGGGCCGCCCCTCTGCTGGGCTCAGAGCCAAGCCTTGCTATCATTTAACTTGGTTCCTGGGGATCTTTCTGAGGAAATTAAGCACTGGGTGCCTTACAAAGCCTTTTGCACAGACCCTCTGTGTTGCCTCCGTGGCTGGCCACAGAGCACCCACTGCCCACCGAGCCCTCGGTGAACATGTGTCCACACTGCAGTCAACATGGTCCCAACTAAGGGCTTTCCAGATAGAAGCTCTGCATCTAAAACCCCAGCATTCATAAGGGTCCTAGGAGTTGCCTTCAGAAAATCAAGTTTTCTTTTTGAGACAGGGTCTTGCTAAGTTATGCAGGCCGCCTCTGGTCTTGAACTTGTGATCCTCCTGCCTCCGCCTCCCGAGCCGCTGGGATCATAGGCATGTGCCACCACACCCAGCACAGCCAGGCCTTAAGACGATAAAGGCATCAGACACTGGGGCTCCTGCTGAGGTGCTAAAGACTATGATAAAATGGAGGGTCCTCCCTTCATATTGGAGACAATCAGTGTTCCATCCCAGTCAGTTGTCTCTAGGTGGGGGACTGTAGGCCCTGAGGTGTTGCCATACTATCAGGGTTTTCGAACGGACAGATACCAGAACCCCTTCAAACTGCACTTCCTGTGTATAAAAACAGGTGCCAAGTGAAAGACCCTCACTGACCCGACTTAGCCATTATTACTGACAGATGCTCCGTGACGTTGACCTGGCCATGATAGCTCACAGACCCTCTGTGACATTGACCTGGCCATCACTGATAGCTTACAGGCCCCCACACCCCTGGCTTGGCCATCACCGCTGACAGACCCTCCCTGACCCTGCCTGGCCATCACCGCAGCAGTAACAGTGACAGAGGTCTCCCAGTCTTCATATTCACTCGGGCCTTGTGACTGAGGCCTGCCCTGACTAAGCAGTGGACAAGAGCTGTGTAGACGGTGGCCTGAATCATGAGCAAGACATCCCAAGTTGTCACTCACAGTGACCACACCAAGGGCACGGCCCCCTTGGCATGATGCAAACAGCCAGGCTGTGCAGCCACCAGCGCTGCCACACAGGAAGAAGGCACACATGGGACCTTCTTGTCCCTTGAGGTGTAACACAGCTCCACAGAACACATGCCCCCCCCCCCCACCATCAGAACCAGCCTCTTGCCCCTCACCGGGTGTCTGATGGCAAAAGGAAGCTTCCTGAGTTAGATGTGCAACCCAGACTTCATTAAAGTGACGAGAGCCAGTTCGCAGGTACACAGACTGTTCTCTGGATCTCGGTCCCTTTGCGATCAAGAAGGGAAAGGGAGGGAGAAGGGGAAGAAAAAAGAAAGGAAGGAACCTCTCAAGGCTCTAACGAAAGTGAGACACAGGGTGTGCCCCGGCTGGGTCCTGTGCCTCTGTGAAACGACAGCTTTGCAGATGAATTGTCTTGTCTGAGCCGAAGGGAGGCTGGGTTTTGGGGACCAGGACAAGACAGCATCGGTGGGGGCCAGGTCTGACGCTGACACACTGTGCCTGCCCCTACAGCCTTTCAGACGGAAGGGAAGCTCTACCTGATCCTGGACTTCCTGCGGGGAGGGGACCTCTTCACCAGGCTGTCCAAAGAGGTGAGCCGCCTCCAGCCATCTGGAACTCGAGGGGAAGGGGGATGGGGGCGTGCTGAGAGGGGTGTGTGTGTGTGTGTGTGTATCTGTGTGTGTGTGTTAGAGAGAGAGAGATGTACAGGGCATGACAGGGGACAAGTGCGATTTTGTGGCCATGCTGTGTCATACGGGCAGGGAGTGTTTCTTAAGCCCCAGCAGCACGCAGTCTGGCCTCCCTGGAATTGCTGAGGAACCTCTTGGGAGGCTCAGAAGCCCCGTGCACTGTCCAGTGCCCCAGCTAGAGCAGGTGGAAGCTGACGGTCAGTTGACGTCATAGTCTGACTTTCCACCCGGGTTAGCTGCGGTCCGCACCCTGTGCACGCCCCTCAGGCGGGGTCTGTGTTTAGGAGCATGGGCCACATCTTGCCATACCTCAGGAGCCCCTTGTTTCACGTAGAACTGGAAATGAGCAGTAGACCAGACAGAGCAGCTCACTGGATATGAGTGGGGTGTCCCAGGACTGGGGGTCACCCTCCCTCCGTGTCCTGTGGACCCCGAGGCAGGCACACAACACACACACGGCCTCCCGGTAAGATGGGGAAAAGCTGGGCTGGAGGAATTGGGGCCAAGCTTTGGACCCAGGTGTCCACGCAGTGATGTGCTGGCCCGCGGGCTCCATCTCTGACATCCGCCGGTTTTTCACACGATGCCTGCTGGTTTGTTCTAGCCCGGCTCATTATAGGCAACCAGCGCATTCGGGGCCAGCTTTTGTCCATCCAGTGTGACGCCCTGTGGTTGGGCTTCTTGACCAAAAGGCAGCAATGATGAGCAAAGAGCAAAGTTGCCATGCCTGGGCACACAGGTTCTTGGCGCGTGGAGAAACACATCTTAGATAAAGAAGCACTCGGTTTCCGTGCCCTTGCTCAGCAGTGCGCTGGAAAGCGTTCTGCCACATGTGGTCACCATGAGTGCCTCCAAGCATCCTTGGCAGTGGCTTGTCATTGAACTAGGGGACCACACTGAGAAGCGTCCCAAGGCTTGGGAAAGCAGAAAGCTTTGGTGACCCTCTAAGTACTACCTGTGCGTGCCCCTTGGTGGGCAGCACATAGGTACATGGAGCCAGGTGAGGGAGGACATGGCACCCAGGCCACTGAATACAGTAGCCAGTTTTGAAAAAAAAAAAAAAAGCCCACCAGGAAAGGGGTTGTGTATACGTGGAAGATACTGGGGAGCCAGAGTCTGAGGGCGGGAAAGGGGGTGGCACCCACCCAGGACGGCAGCCGCGATTGCTATTGTCCCTCCTGTGAACTGAGAGCCTTGTCTGTGTTAGGCTGAAGCCAGGCAGCACTCCGTTCCCCCAGCCGCCCTCATTCCAATTCTGTGCTTCCCACATAGCCTGCAGGTTGTGTGTGGAGTTATTTGTACATCTGCTTTCAGAGCGAATTCAGCATGAATCTAGTCTCTGCGACACTGATCTCTCGCAGTGAATGTAAAAAGGGTTGTGACAAGGATTTGGCTTCCTATGGATGTGACTACAAAAGCGTTTTCTGACAGCCAGGGGAGGGCACAAGCCACAGTGAGCCCCACTGCCTTGGAGTCTGTTGGCTCTGTGGCCTCTGCATGTTCTCCCTGGCCTGGATATGTGTCCCCATCTCAAAACAGAGGGCACCCCTCCAAACCCAGGGCTGTCCCAGCCCCTTGAGAGTACAGAATGCGGCACCTACTCTGACATCCATGAACCCCGCCCAGCCAGCCTCTGGCTCGGGCCACCAAGCCTGCTGCAGACTCTCTTGTCCGGCCTGCACTGTGTGGTTTGGTTATTTATATTATTGTTGTTGTTGTTAGGTGCCATCGAGTCAGTATCCGACTCATAGCTACCCTCATGGGGTTTTCAGTGGCTGACTGTTTCGGGATTGCCTTGGGAGTGGATTGCCAGGTCCTTCTCCCACTTTTGCAGTGCTGGGAATTGAACTCGGGACCTCAGAGACTGCAGCGCAGCGCTTTTCCAACTGAGCTAAATCCCAGCCTATTTATATTGAGATATTGCAAATTCACCCCAGAAGCAGTAATGTTAAAATACGAGTCCACAATTGCACTCCACAGCTGAACAGTTTGTCGGATGAGATGGGCAGGTTGGCTGGGGAGGGAGGCATGCCTATGGGCTTTCCCCGGCTCATCAACAGGGCTCTACAGTGGCATTTCTTCTCCCTTGCTGACCATAGAACTCTGAGCAGAACTCGCGTCTCCATTAGGAAGGAGAGCCGGGAAAGCGTTGCTGGGGAGCCCAGGGTTTCTGGGCGTGTGTTTGCTGGGACTGCGTGCTGGTCTCTGTGCAGAGTCCTTTGGATCGTGCTGAGCCCTGGCTTCTGTTCCTCCCCTCCAGGTCATGTTCACCGAGGAGGACGTCAAGTTCTACCTGGCGGAGCTGGCCCTGGCTCTGGACCACCTGCATGGCTTGGGCATCATCTACAGAGACCTGAAGCCTGAGAAGTAAGGCAGAATAGGGGCGGGGCAGCATGCCACCACTCCCGGATTTTTGTTTTCAGTCCCTAGTCTCTGGTGTTTGTTTATTTATTTATTTATTTATTATTTATTTATTTATTTTTGCGGTACTGGGGGTTGAACCCAGGGCCTTGCTCTTGCATGCTTTGCAAGTGTTGGACCACTGGGCTGCACCCTCAGCCCACATTTTTACTTTTTGAGACAGAGTCTCACTAAGTGACGCAGACTGCCTCAAACTTGCGATACTCCTGCCTCCACCTCCCGAGCCCCTGGGATTACAGGCGTGCACCACCACGCCCGGCTCTGGTGTTTATTTCTCAAGTGTGTGTCAAGCAGTGGGCTGGGGACAGTCTCATGCCAGCACGTCCCATGCCAGGATTCCAGGAGGCGGAACACATACCACCTGCCCACCCTGCATGGTGCCCAGCTAGGTGGGCTCTGCCGATCTTCATAGGCAGCTCCCAGGCACATTTCTACCTGATCCCTGTAACCACCTGAGGGAGGTCAGGCTCACGGTCAAGTCCTGACACGCAGGTGTGGCTGGCCATGCAGAGCCTAAATTTAATGGACAAAATGTGCTAACCTCTGCCATAGAATATAACAAACACAAAAATTCTGAAGCACAGATCCACCAGTTGTGGGGCGCAAGAGTATGGGGGAGCAGGTCTATGACCCTGGCTTCACAGTCCCCACCCGGCCCTCAGGGAGCCACCTGTGCCACTATGGTGGGACTCCAGGAAGGTGTCTATCTGGATGGCTCATCTCTCCCTCCTTCCTCCTCTCTGCTGTCCTCCGGATTTCAGGAGCCCCTCCCACTGCTGCGGCAGGCCCGAGGAGTGTGGTCAGTGAGCCTCTTATGGCCCGGCTCATGTCCAGGCGACAAGTCAGATTAGCTTCCCCAAGAATTCCACTGAGAGACAGCGGCCCGGAGGCCACGGAGGTCTGCACGTCTTTGATGATGAAACCCGTCATATTTTAATTGCTAGGGCAGTGTGCTAATCCGTTCTAAATGAAAGCACTTGTATCCCTCCAAAACAAACGGTGTTCTGCTTCCGGTTTCCCCTCACACATTCTGTGTAGAGCTAGCTCGTAGCTAGGAGTGGTCGAACCAGAGAAGAGGAAACTTAGGGGGTGGCGTCTCGGGTTCCACAGACTGGCCACACCGTGTCTCTGGGGGAAGTCACCAGTCTGCAGTCTCCACAGTCACTGGCTGCACCTGTAAATGCATTTGCAAAGGAACCTGACAGGCCCTGTCCTGGGAACCCACAGGAAAGTAATGGCTCTGCAGCCAGGTCTGTCATTCTCAGACACAGGCAGGGTGGCCAGACGGCCATGGGAGGGTAGTGTGACCGCCAGCCCGTCTGTGCGCTGTGCCCTGGGCACCCCTCGGCGGGCTGATGAGGAAGTGACAAGGCAGCCTGGCCCATCCCCAGAGTCACCGCAGAAGTCCCTCTCATGTTAATGACCCTGGAGCTCCTGAGTCCAGGTGGTAAATGCGTGCGCCCCTCCCTATAGACAGACACACGCAGAACGGGCTCTCACTCCGCCCTGTTCAGCTGGGAGACTGCTTCTGGCTTGTTTGTAAAGGTCAGAGGGGTCACGCAGCCCATAGTAGTAACGGGGAAGAAGAAGGCTTTGTTGTACAGTTAGAACTGTTAGGGAATGAATCTTGAAAGTTGCTTAATTCTGGGCAAAGATTGAGTATAACCAAAAAGCAGACACAGAAAGCATTTGCCTCTTTCATTATAATTTGTCATCGTCATTAGTATGCTGCAACCTTTTCCTTCCCATTTTCATAAAATAGTTGTTGTTGTTGTTAGGTGCCGTCGAGTCATATCCAACACACAGCGACCCTCATAGGGTTTTCAATGGCTGACTGTTTCGGGATTGCCTTGGGAGTGGGTTGCCACGTCCTTCTCCCCCATAAAATAGCAGGTATTCCTTAATCATGTGGCAGATAGTTCTAATTGTGTTAATATGAAGACAACGTCAGCTTTACCATTTCACCCCTGGCGGCTACGTGCACAGCTCGGTGGCATTTGGCAGGGTCGCAGGGTCACACGGCCCAGACCTCCATCATCTCCAGAGCTTTTTTCATCATGAAGAACTGGAATTCTGTCGCTGTCAGACAGTGGCACCACGTCTGCCCTCCTCCAGCCCCACCCCTCTCCTTCTGCTTCCTACCTCTGAACCTGACACTCCAGGGGCCTCCCGTGGGTAGAAACCTGTCATATTTGGCCTTTTGTGACCAGGTTACGTCGCTGGGCAGTACCCGTGCTATGGCACGCGGCAGAAATCCTCCTTCCAGATGCTGTCCCCAGAGCTTCTTCGTTCCTCTCCAGCCCCCTGCCTGGGCTCCTTAGCACTGCCTGATACCTCCCAGGGTCTCACGGAACAGGAGTTAACGATAGCCTGGAAAGTAGGCAGGGAAGGCTGGAGCCACGGGGTCTCAGGTGGTAAGCCCTGGCTGCAGCCTGCGGTCCAGGGGACAGGCTGGTCCACCAGGGCTCACCTGGCACCGCCCACTTCAGGCCACTTCTGTCCTCTAACAAGGGCTGTGCTCTCCCTTAGGCAGGCAGCTGGGAAGGGCAGAGCCAACAGGCAGCTCTCAGTGTGACTAGGTCTTGGTAAGGAGCAGTACAGTGATGCAGTGGCCTGCAGGGGCTGCCACCCTGGCATGAGGTCTCATCACAAGGTGAAGCCTGGGGCACTTAAGAGCCCCTCAGTGCTGAGGCCCAAGCCCCACACAGGCCCCATCTAAGGCTGCAGTTGAGGTCGGGCTCAGGAGGGTCTCAAGGGAAGATGGCGTCTCCGGGCATCAAGGGCCTCCCAGGGACAGGAAGTTTCCTCCAAGGAGGCTCCAGGGTCTGCGGGCCAGGGCAATCCCAGGACCCCTCTTCTGCATGCAGAACAGACTGGGGGGCTCCACCACTCACTGAGGGATCAGGAAGGTCTAAAACCTACAGTTCCCGCCAAGTGCGCGAAAGAGCCCTGTTATTTACTCTCCTGAGCAGCAGAGGCTGTGGGGTGGTATTGGTGAGGGGGCGGTCACCTGAGGACTCAGCTTCACCCACAGGACAGGAGGCAGCGGCTGGCCAGGAAGCCCCAGCTGGCCTGGGTTCACGCTGGGCTCTTCCTGAAGCCTGTGTTCTCTCTCTTTCTCCCAGCATCCTCCTGGATGAAGAGGGCCACATCAAGATCACAGGTTTGTACAAACAAGTGTCCTTCCGTGACTTCATCTGAGCCCTGAGAAATTTGGGGAACACCTCACAGCCACAGCCCTGGGCACATGGGTATTTCCAAATACTTGTCTCTGACCCAGCGGAATCGTCTTTTGTTTGTTTATTTGTTTGTTTTTAGTGGTACTTAGGAGATGAACCCAGGGCTTCCATGCTTTATCTTTTGCAAGGGCTCCACCAGTGAGCTGTACCCCCAGCCTGGTTTTTACTTTTTATTTTGAGTCAGGTTATCACTAAGTCACGCCGGCTGCCCCTACCTCGAACTTGCAATCCTCCAGTCTCTGCCTCCCAAGTTTCTGGGATAAAAGGTGTGGCCATCGCACCCTGCTCTGACCCACTGAATCTTTACTGGCCCTGGGCTAGCTCTCTGGGCTCCGACTTCCCAGTTGCCACCTCTCTTCTCCAGCGGGCCCTGCCTGAGACCCTCCCAGGCCTCGCTCAGCACCACTGGGTGCTTTCTTCCAGAGCCCCAGGTCACACTGATCCTACTGCAGGCATCGGGGTCCCTTCAGCCCCCTGCTCTTCATCTCTGCTCTGGTCCCAGCAGCTGCTCACACCCCGTGGCCCACGGCAGGAGCTTCCCAGCCATGTTTCTTATTTACATCCAAGCGCCAGAAAGTGCAGCCCAGCTGAAAACACCCCTCATTGCCTGGCACCACGTGTGTTAGCTCCCCAGGGCTGCTGTAACCTGAAACAACAGAGAGCCATTACCACCTTAGAGTCCCGGAGGCCAGGGCTGACCTCAAGATGTCCGTGAGCGCAGTCCCTCTGGCCCTCCATAGAGAATCCCATTCCTGGCTTCCTCCGGCATGGCTTGGAGCTCCTTCCTGCCTGGGAGTGCGCAGGGCAGCATGTCCCAGTCTCCCTGACTTCTGCCTTCCTCCTTCACATGGAGACCCTTGAGATGACATCAGCCCCACCCGGATAATGCCCTGTCCAAATGCTCTCCCCACTTACTCGCTTACACACCCAGGACCCTCAATTTACGCACCCCCGGCCCTTTCGCCCTGTGAGATCACCTATTCCTGGGTTCTGCAATTAGGTTGTGACCACGTCTGGGCACCATTGTTCAGTCCCCGGACTGGTCCTGGCCTCACCTTCCACATGCCACACACCGTTGCCTCAACTGCACCTCAACAGCCACCAGCCTGTGCCTCCTTCCACCTCCCTCCTTCCTCACCCGGGCAGCATTGCATACTCTCCCTCCCAGACCGCCTAGCACCATTTGGTGGGGGTCCTTCTGCTCTACCTGGCTAGAAATCATAGGAGGGCACGAGAAGCTCTTCCAGGGCTGGTCTTTGGCAGTGTCTGTATCCCTGAGTGTTTGGTGGCCATGAGCAGTGACTGCAGACAGGTGCGACAAGCCATGTTAAATGGAACCTTCTAGTATAATAGCTATTATGTAAGCCAAGGAGGTTCAGATTCCTCAACCTGTTAAGTGTAACAGCTCTTGGGGCCCAGGAGGTCAGGACTCCTAAAACCTTACATGCTGTAGCTTTTATGGAGCCTGAGGTTGGAATTCCTCAGCCCTTAAAAGCAGCTAGCATTGCAGCTTCTGGGCAGGACTACGTATGAGGATTCTCGGACCTAGACAGTGGCCAGTATTGCAGCCTGTGGACCCCAGGTGCCTGAGACCCTTAGTCTTAATGACTTGACACCTCTCTGGAATCTCTCAACAACCCGAGCCTGCAGTTTCTCTTCTCTTGCTTTTTACAGCCTTTGCTCTCTTCTCCCCTCCCTCTTCTTCCTGCCCCGGTCACGCTCTCGGTCTTTTCAGCCATCTCTTATTGCTATGGCTGCTATCGCTATCGCTGCCCTTCTCCTGCTGCTGCTGCCGCTACTTCTGCTGTTGCTGCCAGTCACTGGTCTTATAGCCTTTCCTCCTTTAGCTTTCGGGCAGGGAGCCTCCCCACCGATACTGCAGCTCGGCATGCTGGCTGTTCTTCTGTCTCTGCTACTGGCACACCACTGACTCTGCTGTCCTTTGCCACTGCCATCTCCACTGTTCTGCTGTCTCTGCTGCTTCAATCTTCAAATTACCAGCTCAGCCTGAAATATTAGAAGTAGGCAAAAAGACCACCTGAGGGAAACCTTTTATTGGGCCTACTGTTGCAGCACCAGGGGACATCACAGGAGGGCGTCTCTTGGCCAGCTCCCTAAGTGAGCCCAACAGCCTGCTCATATAGCCAGAGAAGGGGTTTTCGCACCAATCACAGCAAACCTCTCATGCAAATGAAAGTTAGTGTTTGCAGCAGTCAGGGCATAGTTCCTTTTGCACCAATCACAGCAGTCTCTCTGCTGGGCCACCAGAGGAAGTGCTCCGCATCTGGCCTGGGTTCGTTACAAGATGATGTAGAGTTCACTAAGGCAATGATAGCGAAAAGTCTAGTGCAAGCTGAAACCTCTGAAACAGCCATTGCTGCAGCTGCACCTTTAGGAGTGGGAGCTGTGCTGCAGTAGCAGTTGTCTCATGACTGTCTCCAGGTATCTATGAAGAGTTCAAAACCACCAGTGGTGGTGTCAGAGTGGCTCAGCTGGCTGCTTAACTGAGGCTCCTTTACTCAAAGCAGCCCAGGTAGCAAGGGAGAGTCCACCAGCTGCCAATTCAGGAGTCAGATCACCCTGTCCCCCATCATCTGTGGCTATTTAAAGGAGAATAAACATTGGATGGAGGGCAACAAGAAAGAAAAGACTTATTAACATCAACATTGATATCAACAGTGTTTAACGTCACTTTTAACAATACTTAATGCATGCCTCGGGCCCCAGGGAAAGGTAGGTCCCCCTCGTTTCTCTTACCTCTGGCCTGTGCTTAGAACTCCCAGGTCCACCTCTGTGGTTATTCACGGGGAAGGGTTTCTGGGAAATTCATGTCAGCTCCTGAGAAACGAAACTCCTTGGTGTTACTGCATGTCTCTTGGGAATTTGTAGATTCACAAAGAATTCCCCACTGCATTTTGACCTCAGGAGCTTGCCAGGCTCTGAAGGCCCACTGGGGCTTGGCGATCCTTTCTAAGCAGGGCTCTGTCGCCCCTACTTGAAAGGGAGGGCGCAAGCTTGCGATGCCCAGTCAGGAGAATTGGTATGAGACTGGGTCTGCGTAAACACGGTGCTCAACCTAAGCTGGAGACTGAGGACACACTGTGTGCTGTGCTTCCGTTTAGATTTTGGGTTGAGCAAGGAGGCCATCGACCACGACAAGAGAGCCTATTCGTTTTGTGGGACGATAGAGTACATGGCGCCCGAGGTGGTGAACCGGCGGGGGCACACGCAGAGCGCCGACTGGTGGTCCTTTGGAGTGCTCATGGTAATGGTCTGCCCTCCTGGTGGGCTCCCCGCAATAAATGCCCTTTCCCATCCCAGCTTGGTCTGGGGAGGTCCTGAAGCGGGGGAGGACACAGGGCTTGAAATGCGCACGCAGCCCCTTCCATCACCCGGCCTGAGGAGACAGTTCCCAGGCATCTCCCGGCAGCCTCCTGCTCCTTTGTCCGTCCCCAGCCCCCACCATCAGAATATGCAGGTGGGGCTCAAGTAAGAACACAGCATTCTTTACACTCAACCCCTCACAGATTTAGCAAGGATGTTGGGAGATGCCACGATTTCCGTGTTAAAGACACTCTTCTTATTTCAAGAGAAATCCTTTTGCTTAGTCACAGATTTGGCACAAGGCAGAGTGCGTACGGAGCAGAACACTTTTGCATCTATATCTAGGAATGGGGCTGGGAGTTAGCTCAGTTGGTAGAGTGCCGCTCTGTAGTCTCTGAGGTCCCAAGTTCGATTCCCAGCACCACAAAAACAAGAGAAGGATGTGGCAACCCACTTTTGAGGCAATCCCGAAACAATCAGCCATTGAAAACCCTATGAGGTTCACTATGAGTTGGACATGACTCAATGGCACCTAACAGCAACAACATCTAGGAATGGATTTACTTCTTGGACAGAGCATGCAGTCAGCCTCTGCCCAGACCAGGCATTCCAAGGTCACAGCGGAAATAGTATCACCCACTTCCCCCTCCTAATTCACTCCCCCCTTCGCTCCCTCCTCCTCGGCCCCAGCCAGGCAGCCTGCTCCTGCCTTCACACCCTTGGTGGGGGCCAGATTCTGAGGCTCTGCATTTTGACCAGCGTGATAGATTGCAGCATTTCAGGGTTGTCTCTCAGCCTTTCCACTCTGCACATTTAACAAAAGAGGAAACTGGGGCCACAAGGCCTTTAGCGAGTGTGATGATGGCCGCTCAGGGAGCATTCAGCATGGTTGTGTGAGTACCCCACCTCTACACATGCCCAGCCGTCTTCCTCCCGCCCCCTGGCAGGACCCCATGGCTGAGCCCTGCAGCTGTGGCTCAGGTATGTCCACTGAGGGACAGAAATGTCCCCTGGGGGATCTCGGGCTGATGCCTGAGGCCTCAAAGAGGCACTTGTCCTGGTCACTATCTCCGAGTCCTCAGCTGGCCCCAGGGCTCAGAACCCCTGTGTGTGGACAGGGGCTGCCCACACCTCCCCGCTTAGGGGGCACCCAGCCGGCTCAGGAAAGGGTCGCGCTCATGGTACGATTCCTGCGTGGGTCAGGGGTTCCTCCTGCGTGCAGGACCAGCAAGAAAGTCAGGGCTTAATGAGAAGCTGCTTCATTAGGTGACCTCACAGCAGAGCGAGTCCTTCAATGAAACATGACACAGGCTGCACACAGAAAGGACAGCCTGACATCCATAAGTGTTAGCTGGGAGGGCGGAGCAAAAGTTTCCTCCTTTGGGATTATTCCGACCTGGGGTGGCAGTGGCTAAGAGGCAGCTCCTCTTCCTCCTGAGGGCCACCCAGCCAGCTCCCCCGAGTCCTGACTCTCTCTTGCTTGCTTCTGATTCAAAGTCTTTCTTCCACTCCACTAATGAGCCTCATAATTATCTTTGCTGGCTTCGTGGTGATTTTCCGTGCACCACTCTGCACCCACCTGAGGGTGCTAATTTCGCTGAGACTCTAGCTGGCAGGTGTTGGGTGGGGTGGGGGTGATGGGGACTCCCCAGGTCCCTTCCCCTGCGGCCGACTCCCCTGGGAGGTGATATGGCCTTTGCTGACCCTGGCTATAGACCCAAGGTGACATCTGCAGCTCCAGGATCCCTCCTGTCTCTGGACCCTCCCCTACATGTCGCCTTCTCTCCCTCCCTGGGTGCCCTCAGCCCTCAAGGAGGTTGGCGGAGCGAGTGAGTCAGGGCTTGTGAGTGGTCCACACAGCCCCACTGTTGATCCACCTTCGTCTAATGGGCGGAGCCTACGCGATGCTGCTCTTAGCTCTCAGTGTCACTGACCAGTGGAAACACTGCAGGCTGGGCGAGCTCTCTCCGGCCTGGGGCCCTGGCTGCAAACGCCCCCACGGGGGCCTTTTGTGACCCCTGTGCTCTGGGGGGCTGGGATTTCGCTCAGTTGGTAGAGCCTTGCGCTGCAGTCTCTGAGGTCCTGAGTTCGATTCCCAGCACTGCACAAAGGGGAGAAGGACCTGGCAACCCACTCCCAAGGCAATCCCGAAACAGCCAGCCATTGAAAACCCTATGAGGGTCGCTACGAGTTGGACTCGACTCGACGGCACCCAACAACAACAAGCGCTCTGGGGCTCATCTCTGCGTCTCCTTGGCACCTCCGGTGGGCCACTGTTGCACATACCCTACTGTCACTTGTGAGCATCTGTGACTGCAAACGTCCTCAGTACCGCAGGGTCTTCAGGGCTGTGTCACCTTCCCGGACTCACCAGCATAGCAGCCCTGTGCCCATCTGCCCCACAGCCTGTCCTGTCCTCCGGCCCCTTTTCCCCCACAGTTTGAGAGCTGACACTGGGGTCAGCTGCTCCCAAAGTCACCAGGAGCCACCACCCACGTTCCTCACGTGCATAGGGGGCTCGTCACAGGGTGGCTCAGGTGTTGGATGGAATTATCCTTTCGGATAATTAGAAAGAGTCTGCATCGGTGTCCTGTGACAGCTGGGGAAGGGACCGAGTGGTTCCAGACTGTTACAGCGTGAGGCAGCCGCGGTGGCAGAGATGGCGGCAGACAGCCCGCATAGCACCTGGCCTCACGTCTGATCTGAACCCCAAAGTCTCCACTCGAGGTGGGAAAATCCTGTTCCTCCTGGGCAAAGAAATGGAAATCGAGGCTCCGCGAGCACAGGCGACCCTTCCAGGCCCCAGAATCGCTCCGATGCCCTCGTCCACGTTGCACCCTCCACACCCTGCTCTTTTGGCCCCACGCGAAGCCTGGGCCCCGGCAGACAGCTTGACTGTGGCTGCTCAGGTTGTCAGCGCCTCCGTGGGCAGAAATGACTTCCAGATTCTCATTTGTCACCAAGAGCCAGGCCCACGTGACATGAGCGTCACCTCGGGAGGGACCACGTTAGGGCTCCTGTGTCTGTAGGATCCTCCACTGGCCTTGCTGAGGAGGGCGCATGCCAAGGGAGCCACGCAAAGGAGCGCTGTGAGGACTGGGGTTGTGTGAGCGGCTGGACCCTGGACATCGCCTTGGGAGGTGGGCGCTGTCCTTGCGACCTCTCAGACAGGGCCTGGCCACCATGACAGCAGTCAGACCGCGGCTGACCTCTGCGCCATCAGAGTTCACTGCAGTGGCAGGAGGGCAGTCTCCAGGGCCCTGTGGAGCCTCCATCCAGAACGCTGCGTGCCAGTGGTTAACAAACGGAGAGGACCTAAGGCACCTTGTGCCACCACAGCAGGCTATAGAAGAACAGCTTGGAGATCTGAAGAGCACAGTCCGTGCCCGTCTGAAGCAGATGCCAGCAGAGCCTGCCTGCCCGGAACCCGCCTCGCTGGGAGTGAGCCCTGCTGGTGGGCTCCTCTCTGGTTCCAGCTCCTAACTGCAGACCCCCGATTTCCACCAAGGACAGGGATTTTCCACGCCAGCCTGGGTGCTCATTCTTTGAGCTCTCTGGAGAGCACCCTGTGTTATCAGAGGAGACCCGAGGGTCTCCGTGGGGTCAGGTGTGGCCGTGGACAGCCAGGTCAGCGCTCATGCCCTGTGGCCCATCCCCCCACACACACAAGCCCACCTGGCAGGATGCCCTGCCGCCCTCCACATCTGATTCCGCCACCACCCCAAGCCACGATGGCCCAGTGGGGTTTGTCCTTATTAACTTTCAGATCTAAGTATTCGTTGCTTTTGGTTTCTTTTTAATAACGTTGAGCCACCAAACGAACTTAAATCCTAGCTCCTGTGGCTGTGTATCTCCTACCAGGGAATCTTCTCAGGCGGCTGCCCCAGGACCACCGGGTCCTGAGGTAGGGGTCATGCCTGGGTCCCAGGCCGCCACAGCCTCCGCGTTCGTTTGCTGTCCCCGAGCAGCTTTGTTCAGAACACCACAGGAACGGAAGCAAGCCTCATTCCACGGGGACTCGTCAGGACTGGAGATGAAGCCAGCGTTTCATGGCTTGTGGAGGCTGCAGAGGTTTCATCACCATCGCCACCTCCCTCTAATGTCTTTTTTTTTTTTTTTTTTTTGCGGTACTGTGGGTTGAACCCAGAGCCTCGTGCCTGCATGCTTTGCAAGTGCTGGACCACTGAGCTGCACCCCCACCCCATTTTTTTACTTTTTGAGACAGGGTCTCGCTAAATTAACTCAGACTGCCTCTGGTCTTGAACTTGCGATCCTCCTGCCTCTGCCTCCTGAGCCACTGGGATTACAGGCGTGGGCCACCGCGCCCGGCCCTCTGATGTCTTCACCACGCAGAAGCACTGAGCACTTCGAGAAAGATCCAAGTGAAGGGAGGGAGGGGTGGGAGAGGAAAAGGCAGAGATGTGAATGGCGCGCCAGCCGGCCCGTGAAAGCACGGTGGTGCACAGGGTGGCAGTTGTGAGCAAGGACTAAATGGCCAGCGTCGAGCGTAACTTTCTCACGCCACTTCCCCGGAGATGGGATTTCATGAGCACTATTGATAGAGTCACCAGGGCTGGGATTTAGCTCAGTTGGTGGAGTGCTGCTCTGCAGTCTCTGAGGTCCCGAGTTCAGAAGGACGTGGCAACCCACTCCCAAGGTAATCCTGAAACAGCCATTGAAAACCTTATGAGGGTCACTATGAGTCAGACACGACTCGAGGGCACCTAACAACAATTAATAGAGTCAAGGAAAGAACGGGGAAAGGGAAGAATCAAAACGGGGGTCATTCCCTGGGCTAATACAGTCCTATTTGAAGAGAGGTTGTGATTTGTACAATCAGCTCATGAATGTTTGTCCTGCTTTGTCGGATGAAGGGCTCCTCTGCTGGCCAGGGCACCCACGCCTTTCGATGTCCTTGTGCTTGCCTATTTTTAAATTCTCGTCGGGACGCTCTTGCTCTTGCTTTTTGTTACTTAAACACATTCAGTTAGTTAGTGCCTGCAGCCTGCTGCTCTGCACCTTCATTTAATCGGCACACAGGATGGACAGCAGATTTCACAGGGCGCAGGCTTCAAGCATCTGAGTTGGCAGGTACTTGTTTAGCTCTTTTAAATTTTTGTTTGCAGAACGATCAGTGATGTTAATGAAGTGTTAACTGCATTTATTTCTTTAAGCCTGTAATTTCACTGCTGATATCCTATCATACCTCCAAATTTCAGGGAAACTTTTAGGTACATGTCAGTCTTTTTTTTATACTGGGAGGAAATTAGGGACATCTTAAATGTCTGACAGTAGATCCACTATTGTGGGTTAGCATGTCCATATATAAAATAATATTACAAGCCAGGCATCGTGGTGCACACCTGATATCCCAGCAACTCCAGAGGCAGAGGCAGGAGGATTGCAAGTTCGGGACCAGAGGCAGCCTGTATAATTTAGTGAGACCCTGTCTCAAAATAAGAGGTAAAAAACGGGCTAGGAGTGCAGCTCAATGGTAGAGCACTTGCAAAAAGCATGCACAAGGGTTCAATTTCTAAGTATAACAACAGGAAAGAAAGGAAAAGAAAAGGGAGGGAGAGAGAGGAAGAAGAGGAAGAGGAGGAGGAGGAAGGTGAGGGAAGAAAGAAAGGAAGGAGAAAAAAGGAAGGAAGAGAAGAAAAATACTACAAGGATTTTACAATAGTGGGAAGTTTCCTATTCTGTGTGAATTGGTATGAGACCTCATCTGTTTTTAAAACAAACAAAAATAAAAATAAAATAAAGCAAATAAGCTTAAAGAATGTACTAGAAGGAGCTAAATGGTGATGGTAGATATCTTGGGATGATGAGATTGAGGTGTTTTGTTGTTGTTGTTGTTGTTGTTGTTTTTGGTCCACTTTTATTTATTTCCCGGGGTTTTTAAACGCAAAAGTAAAATGCTGGGAGATACATATGGGTAAAATGCGGAGGCATGGGTAAAATGCTGGGAGAACATCAAGGCAGACAGTGCGACCATGCAAACTCCTGCACGCTGGCTGCTTTCCCCTCATTTAAACTGACCTAAAAGACACCGTGTGGCGGATGCTGCGGCGCATTTCTGCTAGAGTCATCGTGTTATTTGTATGAAAAGGATTCGTCATTGCTGCCCTAGTTCCTTCCACGGGCAGGGGTCAGGCTTTTGTTTGTGACCCCCAGGGATTCCAGGCCATGGCCTCTGCAGCCCACAGAGTTGATGTTTTTGTGCCAGAGGTTGTTGGCGGGAGCCAGAAACCCACATCAGCTAGGGCTGCACTCGGCCCCTTTTGGCCGCTCGCTCTCTCTGGGCCATGGCAGCCGTGTCTGGACGATTGAGGTGCCACATAGTCCCTATCAGATGGTATTAATTGGCTGTGTTGTTGTTGTTAGGTACCGTCGCGTCATGTCTGACTCATAGCAACCCTCATAGGGTTTTCAATGGCTGTTTGGGGATTGCCTTGGGAGTGGGTTGCCACGTCCTTCTCCCATTTTTGCAGTGCTGGGAATTGAATTCCAGACCTCAGAGACTGCAGCGAAGTGCTCTACCAACCGAGCTAAATCCCAGCCCCGGTAGTGAGGGGCTTTTCCATCCAGGGGGCACCTGCCCCGCCCTGTCCTGGAACATGGTGTCCACTGTGAGGTTCCCCTCCTCCCCTCCTCCTCTCCCCTCCTCCTCCCTCTGCTCCTGCAGGCCCCCCAGTACACCCCACCAAGGACGGGCGGGCCTGAAGCCCCATGTTCTTTAACTCCCCACCGCTTGTCCTCTGTGCGTGTCGCCTGCTGGAGCAGGAGCTGGAGACTGATGTCCCAGGTGCCCCAGCGTGCGGCTGGCGCTGCCTGGCACCTGTGGGGACTCGGGAGGTGGAACCAGCTCACCTGCTCTGTGTTGCTCCGTAGTTCGAGATGCTCACGGGGTCCCTGCCGTTCCAGGGGAAGGACAGGAAGGAGACGATGGCCCTCATCCTCAAGTGAGTGGGGGTGGTCACCCCAGAGCACACCGCGCAGTGGCCGAGGGGTGGGCACTTGGCTCGGGGTTTGGTCGCAGCGGGTGGAATGAACACCAGCCCGGATCAGGGTCCCTGGCTGCGGTGGACCCACCGATGACCTTCCAGCATAGGCAGTTTCCCCTCTCTAAAAATCACCCCCCTTGTCTAGCAGATGGTGGCCACATGGCCCCGGGCTCAGAGAGAGCACAGCCGCAGGGCTCAGCCGATCGTGGTCACCCAGGCCACCGCCTGATTGTGGCCCGTGTGCCCAATGCAAGTGTTTTTGCTCCTTATCCTGTATACTCACTGACCAAGCGGCCACGGGACGGGTCTGGGTCGCAGGCCACCTGGTCATGGGCTCCTTGATACGTGGGGCTTGAGTGTCAGAGAAGGGCAGGAAGTGAGTGGCAGGGTCCCGCTGAGCTTGGGAGAGGAATTAGGGCCCTGAGATGAAGAGACTGTGACATTCTCCTCATGACCGTCTCGAGAGCCCCGCTGTAAACAGGCAAGGACCTTTCATCAAAGCAAGAGGCACCAGGAGTACTTCCGGATGAGGCTGTGTAAGTTCCCAGCTCATGCTCAGGGAAACCCCGTAGCAGGGGCCCCTTTGCAGAGGCGGCATTATTTTGTCTCAGCAACATTCTCCCCGGCCCTTCTATTGCAGCTGCTCATAGCTGCAGCCCGGGGTTCTTGGGGTGACTGCCTCTATTCACTGGAATTTTAAAGGGGACGCAGTCCTCACTCTTTCACCCCTGGGACGGCCTCTACAGCAAGCCCAGGTGCAGACCCCTGCCTGTCACCTGGAAGGGACAGTTTTGAAGAGTCAGCACCAAGCTCTGCGCCCCAGGTCCTCAGTGAAGTCCG
>VMDO01032314.1:0-19075 GCA_007922755.1 Pedetes capensis | reverse complement strand
GAGCTCTCTGCCCCTCCATTCTTGTCTGAGAGTCAGGCCATGAGGAATTGGGTCACAGCCTGCCACATCCAATCACCCTCAGCAGTAACCCTGGCAGGAGAGACTCAGGGAGCGTTGATGTTGGAATCACAGGGAACGGCAACTCCAGGGACAGCCCAGGAAGACAGCAATTCATCAGAATCCCAGAAAGAGTCAGGAGGCACATAAATATAGAAACTGCCATCCTGCCAAAAGTCAGGTGAGCTCTGTGTCAGCTGTCAGCACAGAGCATAAAGCAGCCAAGAGAAGGGAGGGGACCTAGTGACCCTGCGCACCGACAGGTCAGGACAGGCCCTGGGCCAGGCCACAGGCAGGGAATAGGCCTGCCAGGAATCTGGAACCCAGGATCAAGAAAGGATGACACACAGCAACGTTTGGCAAGGATGCTTAGTATCAGGACACATGCCTGCAGATCTGCAATGTGTGGCCTGGCACAAGATGCTCAACCCCTGGGAATTCTCATTTCTTTGACTAAAGTGCAGTCAAGTGCAGTAGCTGTCTCTGCCATAAAGATGCAAGGATCCCCCCCACCCCACTGCTCGGTGCTTCTCCCCAAGTTCTTTGAATGCCACCTTCTCAGCGGACCTTCCTCACCACCTGTTTAAACCACAACTGGACTTGACCCTTCCCCATCCCCATTCCCTGCCTTCGCACTTTCCCCATAGCACTTATGGTCTGACACATTAGAGGTCGCCTGCAGCCATAGCCCTGTGGCATCTGATCCCATCAAATCTCGGAAGCTAAGCAGGGTCAGACCCGGTTAGTACTTGGTTGAGAGACCACCTGGGAACACCAGGTGCTGTAGGCTTGGGAGATGGACCCGGCAACCCACTCCCAAAAATCAATCCGCCATTGAAAACCCTATGAACAGCAGAGAAGCACTGACAATAGTGTTTCCCCTGTTGTATATAGGGTCACTATTAGTTGGAAACTGACTCAATGGCACACAACAACAACATTAGTGGTCATTTCATACTTATTCCCTCTTTGATTATCTATACCATTAGATGGGAGATCCACATGCTTACATTTGTTTTCTTCAATGCTGATCTCCCATGCCTAGAATAGTACCTGGTATTGAATAGGTTGTTCAATAAATGTTTATTGGGTGAATGAATAAATGAGGGGTTGGATGAGTGAGTGAATGAGACAGCACATGGAAATCATTCGGTGCCCTATGCCTGGCAGGTGCAAGTACTTACCGAGGGTTAGGTCCCTGCCTGTCCTCTATCAGCAGTGGCAGGCAATAGTTACATGACATCTGTTAAGTGGCTGGCCCCAGGAAAGTCAGGGTAACATGGGAGAGTCTCAGAGTGCAGGCAGGGGGTATGAGTAGACCTAGCAAGTCCGTGTGGGGCACAGAGAAGCAGGTCAGAGTCACTCTGCATGAAGGGAGGCCACCTCTTTGCAGGCAGTTAATAGGCAGGCACGCATTCCTGGAGAAGCTGCACACAGTCCCCCTACCTAGGAGGCCACACCACTCCTTCTGTGCCTGGAAAACCGTTCCTGGTCAGAACCTGCTCAGGGCGGCCCTCGCTGCTCTCGGGTGCCCACCCACAATCTGCAGCCTCTGGCTTCTCTCCACCACGGGTCGGTCCAGTGGTCCCCTTCGTGTCCTTTCGCACTCCTAGCCCCGTCCCCCCATCAGGTTCTGCTCCTGAGGACAGGACTGTGTCTGACTGTGTCCTTTAGCCCCAGAGCATAGCCCAACACCAGGCACATTGGAATCGGTATCAGCCAGAGCCCAGTGCAGGAAAGAGAAACAGCCACTGTGGTCTTCTATGTAAAAGGGGTTCATAGCAGGAAAGAGGTGCTTATGCAATTGCTAAAAAAGATGAAGAAACAGGCTTTTGGTGGGTGTCCAGGTGACCCTCAGGATGACCCTCAGAAAGTGACCCCCAAGGGGCACTACTACCTGGAAAGTGGGGAAACACATGCTCACTGCCAATGTACCCCTTCACTCATCTTTGTTGTTGTTGTTGTTAGGTGCTGTCGAGTCGGTATCCAACTCATAGCGACCCTCTGTACAACAGGGGAAACACTATTGTCAGTGCTTCTCTGCTGTTCATAGGGTTTTCAATGGCAGATTGACTTTTGGGAGGGGGTTGCCAGGTCCTTCTCCCAAGCCTACAGCTTCTGGTGTTCCCAGGCGGTCTCCCATCCAGGTACTAACCAGACCCGACCCTGCTTAGCTTCCGAGATCTGACGGGATCGGATGCCACAGGGCTATGGCTGCTCACTCATCTTTAAACATCCATAAAAAAAATTCATCCCAGCCACTAGAGCTGCGGTTCAGTAGTGGCCCCCAAGCCCAGTGATGAGCTGGTTTACCCAGTGACTAGAACTGTAGTCTGAAGACCCAGCCAGACCTAGGGGGAGTGAGCCAGAGCAGGGCCTGCTTTCTTCTGGAGCCTGACCAGGGCTCCAGGCTCCTGACCAGGGCTCCTGACCAGGGGTCAGCCCCTGAGGCCAGGCCAGCCATTATGACAGCAGACTTCTAAACACCCATATCTTTTACCTGCCCAGGAATTGTGTTCCATTTGATATCACTTGAAAGAAATGCTCTGTGCAAGATTTGTATGATAACGCTTTTCAGCTCCAACTGCTGAAACAAGTGTCATCTGAGCATGCCTCATTCACCCCAAATCTCATGCAGCAGCCACCCCCCTTGGATGGGGTGTCTGCAGGTTTGCCTTTCAGCTATGTGCCACCAGGAGCTGATTGCAACAGTTTCAGCCTCTTCTGGGCAACGAGGTAGGGGAAGTACATATTAACCAAGCTCTCTCACAAGACTGGATGATAAATAGAAAGGCAAGTGATTTCCTTTCTGTGGGAGCAGTGACTGTGGGGTTACAGGAGAGATTCATAGCACGTGCTCAGCATCTCTTTCTGTGGACAAGATCCCCCTTAGAAAGCCAGTTTGGGCTCAGAAAATCACTTAATGGGAGCCGATGGTGATGCTATTGGCCATGTCATTACATTATACTGATCTGAGGTCCCCTGCCCTCCCCTGAGGAAACAGTGTGATGTAGCTAAAGGTATAGTTTTGAAATAAAAAAAAATAAAAAATAAAAAATAAAAACCTAGTTCAAATCCTGGCTTTATCATTTATTACCTGGGGAAAGTCTTTCATGTTCCCTGATCTTCGGTGACCAGTGAGATAGTTGTACCACCTCCTGTGTTCCTAGTGAGGGAGAGGCCCTGGCCTCTAGATAGTCCGAGATATTTATTGAACTCATACTGTGTGCCAGGCACTGTCCTAGGCCCTGGGCATACAGGCATGTGATAAACAAGGCTAGCTTCAAGGAGCTTCCATCTCAGTGGTGAGAAGCAAATAACAAGGAAGCAAATAAATAAAACATTTGGGTATGGAAAAGTACATGAGAAAAGAGAAAACAAAGTGACATGGAAGCACGTAATGGAAGAAAGGCTTGATGCAGTTATGGCTTTAACTAGGGTTGGAGAAGGCCTTTCAGAGAAAGACTTTGAGCTAAATCTTGAATGGTATTGAAGAGACATACGTGCAAAGAGCAGGAAGAAGAGTGCATGCAAATGTCCTGCAGCAGGAACAAGTTTGATCTGAGAAGAAAAGGTTAGTGTGGCTAGAGCCTAGAATGACATATAAAATGCCAGCTACACAACAGGTGCTCTTCAAATGTTAGTCCTCTTCCACACTCCAGCAGGAAGGGCTGGGACACATCATGGTAGCTTCCTGCCCAACCCTTCTTCAACACAGGAGACAGCCAAATCCCCATCCCTTCACTCCGGAGCAGACCACTGAGTTGCATCATAGCAGGAGATGCTATGACTTCTCTGGCTGCAGTGGCATCACAGGCTTGTGATACAGTTCAGGAAAGTCCTCCAACTCTGTGCTAGCCCAGATCCACCCTGCCCCTTAGGCTGGGTCCCTGCTACTGATGGCGTCATCTCGCCAAATTTATGTCAATTTTATTTTCTTCAGTTTCAAAGGAAGATGTTTCCTGCCCTTGTTTCTGTCTTCACCCTGGGCAGAGTCATTTGCTGAAAGACTCTGAGCAAGGTGCCAGGGCTGACCAGGAGCCCAGGGTGTCAGAGATGCCTGAGGGTCTCTCCCCAGCCCTGAGCAATGCTCTCAGCTCTTAGCCCTGGGGGGGAAGCTGGCAGCCTGTTTGGGACCTGTCAGCCTCTCCCCATCCAGACCCCAGCCCAACTATCTCCCCAGGCAGATGGGACATACCAGAGGGGATTCTACTCTTTGCCTTTCTCTCCATATAATATATATATATATATATATATATATATATATATATATATATATATGAAAAATAGCAGACAGTGTCTACCATGGGCCACTTGCACTGACACAGGAGAGAGGCTCTACCCTTGGAGAACAAGGGGAGAATGATCTCCTAGCGGCCCACACGTGCACAGAAAGCAGCTCGGAGCTGTCTACCATGGAGTGGAATGTCTATGAGGAACAAGAGAGTGGCTCCCTCCTCATGGGAAGGGCCGAGTACATAGATGCCAAGTCAGCCCTGACAGCCAGGTGGGGAATGGAAGGGCTCTCGCCATAAAGCTGCAGATCTTGAATTCAGACTCTGCATCTCTGAGACTCAGTTTCCTTATCTATAAAATGGAGGTGATAATTCTTGCTCTGGGGATTTTGATGAGCGAATGAAATGATTATATAAACTTTAAGGCTCTTTAAAAATGCTTTTCTCCTAAGAGGCTCTGAGTGGGAGTGAGGCCAGCCATCTCAGCTCTGGACACCTAAAAATGAAACAATCGTCATTCACTGAGCAGCTTCTGTGTGCCAGGAATGGTACACACTATATACTTTTTTAAACCCTGTTTTTACAGGTGAGGAACTTGAGGCACAAGTCAAACAGCTAGAAAGCAGTGTGATCCCAGAACCCTATAAACTATGTCACTACCATATTGGGAGACCCAAGAGGGGGGCCTTAACTCAAGGGTGGTCAGTTTCCAGGGATCTTGGCTGAGGCCCAAAATCCTCCAAGGAGGAAGGTAGCTGGCCTAGGCAGGTAATATAAGTGGAAGCAGCCCCAGACAGGTAATTAGAAATACATTTTTAGCAACTGTCTAAGCTCTGACTGGTCACCTCTCTGGGCCTCAGTTCCTCACCTTCAAAACAAGAGGGAGAGGAAGCATTAATCAAGAACGATGTCTCTCATCCTTTTTGACTACAGCCCCCTTGTTGTTGTTAGGTGCCACTGAGTCAGGTCAGACTCATAGTGACCCTACGTACACTTCTCAACACTGTCATACACACAGTCTTTTTGTGTTTGAGCCCAATGTTGCAGCCACTGTGTTTCTTCTCATTTTGAGTCATACCACATCAGCAAGTACAGGTCCAAGGGATTTTACTCCATTCTCATCATTAAGGTCAACTCTACTTTGAGGAGGCAACCCTTCCCCAGTCGTTTCTTGAATACCTTCCAACCTGGGGGACTCATTTTCCTTCACTACATTTGGCAATGCTTCTCTGCTATTCATAGAGTTTTCAATGGCTAATTGTTTCAGGAGTGGACTGCCAGGTCCTTCTCCATAGTGTGTCTTAGTCTGGAAGCTCAGCTGAAACCTGTCCACCAGGGGTGGCCCTGCTGGTATCTGAAATGCTGATGGCATAGCTTTCAGCATCACAGCAACACCCAAGTCCCCACAGCACCACAAGTTGACAGACATGTGGGGGACAGGTCCCTTAGACAGGGTTCAAGGATTCCTTGTCACCTGCCCATCAGTTTCCAGCAGGAAAGGACTCAGAGTATGAATTTGTTACAGTGCAAGGACTTGGGGAAAGAACTAGAGAAGGATGTGCTTTAGGAGGGGGAGAGAGATGACTTATGGAGGACCAGCAGTGCATGCGTGCCTTAGCACCCAGCCATTGAAAACTCATGAGCCCAAATTACTGTTGTTAAGCAAACAACCCACAACAAGCTAAATTGGTAATGATGAAACTAAACTAATGGTAATTTATAATTAAAAAGCAAGCACAGTGGCAATTGGAAAGCACAATTCAAGACCACGGAGCTGCTCTTCTCACTGGTAATGACCCCCGCTCACATCATTAAATCTAACTCTGCACTAGGCTCAGGTGCGCAGGGAGCTTGGCAGTGCCACACAGTTTGCTCAGCAGCAGAATTTTGGGCTAAAACACCGAATTAAAGTCTTCCTAAAACTCCAGCAGCACACTAATCCTCATTTGTGACTACCAAGATGTAGTGGCTCTCCTCGCCTTAATTAACAAGAGCGGACCTGCATGGAGCACCCCTACCCTAGGCTCCCTGCAGGCGTGGTCTTCTGAAACCCTTACAATGCTGTAGCAAGGTGCAAGGATTGTCTTCATTTTCCAAATGAGGTGCAGAGAGTCAGAGCAGCTTTCCCAGGTCATGTGGCTTGTAAGTGGAGGTGCTAGATTTTGAGGCCAGGACGTCTGGCTCCAGAGCCCACTGTGCTGTGCATTTCATAGCCCCCTGAGAAGCAGGTCGAGTTAACAAGTGAAAATGGACTTAGCAATGCCACTCACTCACCTAAAAGAATGGAAAGAAGATTTGAATCACTGGATTCATTGAGGACCCACCCGGAGCCCCTTGGTGTTTATGGTGAGCCATACACTGGGTCATACCAGCAGCTAATACTCCACAGGCCTCCTGACCCTGCCCACTGCTCACTTCTATAGGCCAGGCGTTCTCAAGCAGGGCGAATGTACCCACGAGGGGACCTGGCAAGGTGTAGAGATATTTGGGTGGTCACAAGTGGGGTGGGGGGTGAGGTTTCTCCTGGTGCTTAGTGAGTCCTGGATGCTGCGAAGCATCCCCTTAGCACAGGACAGCCCAGGCCACTCCCCTACACACAACAATAAGAAGCCAGCCCACGATACTCAGCCCATTTGTACCACGGTGTGGAAACTCCACCCCAGACTCATTGTCCTGGACAAGCCATGTTGCCTTGGGAACAGCGTCCAGAGGATGGCTTCAGGCTGTGTAGAAAATAGGGGACCGTAATGTGCTGGACCATGAAGACGTGAGGCAAAGACACAAAAAGGAGAGGCAGGAACTATAGTCAGATTGCCTGGGGTGGGATTCTGTCTTCATCACCAGCTAGCTGTGTGACAGGCTACTTAACTCACCTGAGCCTCAGCGTCCTTGTCTATAAAACAGGGGTAACAGCATTCCAGGTAGAAGGGCTCAGAGCAAGGAACGGAGTTCAGAGCCCCGTGGGGAGGAGAAGACCACAAACCTGCCATGCTCCTTAATCCCCTGGGGATCTGCAGGTGGGCATGTGTTTGTCCTCACAGGACACCCAGGGGAAATGCAGTAGGCTGCTGGGGCACCCCCATCCCACTCTCCAATCTTTTTACTAGCTGTTGCTCAGAGGGCAGCTCACCTTTCCCTGGACATGGTGGCTGGATTCATTTTTATTCAGTCATTCTAAGTCACTTGAGCACCTTCTACATGCTGGGCAGTGTCAGAGCCCCTGGGATGGAGCAGTGACCAAGGCAGATGATACCGATCTGATCACGGAAGAGAGACGATAAATGAATCACTAGATTTAGACGGGTAGGTGATGAGTGAGAGAAATATAAAGCCAGGAGAAGGTGTGTCAGTGGGGTCATTTCCCATTTTACACAGGTGACATTTGAATCATCCTGGAAACCTTGAAGATAGGAAAGGAGCAGGCGATATCAGTGGCGGGAGGCAGAGCATCGTGAGCAGGGAGGGGGCGGAGAGGAGCTCTGAGAGGACCTGGCCGTGTGGGACAGGCCTGGCTCTGACCCAGGCAAGGTGGAAGCCAGCAGAGGGCCAGGTTGGGGAGTTCTTTACCAGCCACTACAATGCACGTTATGCGTAAGGGCAGAATCTGGTCCACATTCTAGATGAAAGGTACAGGTGCTAGACCTGGGAGGGAGCAGCTTAGAATCTTGATACATTGTCAACATAGATCTGGTGGGGTTTCCCATGGTGTGAGATGTGGAGAGCAAAGGAAAGAGGCAAGTCAAGGGTGACTCCAGAAGTGTGTGACCTAAGAAGCCACAAGGAAGTAGTTTACTTCTACTGAGCCCTTTCCTGATATAAGGAAGGCCACGTATGTAGGAGAGAGATGAATCTCTCAGAATCAGACATGTGGGGTCTGACTCATGGCTCTGTTACTTAAAGGATATGTAGTTAGCTACTTAACCTCGAAGAACCTCAGTTTGTTTAGCTGAAAAGTGGGCATCCCAATGCCCTTCCTACAAGGTTATGATGTGATTAAAGAAGAAAGGAACATAAGGCTGGCCTAAAATAAAACCTGGTGCCATTTAGTCAATGATTGCACTCCTATTCCTAATTCTGTCGTTGCCCCTGATAGGCCACATTTCCCTAAGGTCTAGGGTTGGATGAACCACAGAGGCAGTGAGCTCTTGTTTTGTTGGCCAGGAACATAAGCGCTGAGAAGGAAACTTCCAGGGGTTATTTTTGCCTTGGCCAAATCCCATCTCATGGTCTAGTTGCCCACTTGAGGTAGAATCTTAGCCTCAATAACCTGCCTGGGACACACACATCCCCAGCTCCTCCAGGGCCCACTATTGGGAGGCTCCATGGCCCAGGGCAGAGAAGGGGAGCTGGAACCAGTGTTTGCTTAGCACCTCAGGGGGCTTAGGCAGTGCTTTCCAGCCCTGGCTGCAAAAGAATCATCCAAATAGCTTTTATTTCTTTTTCCCCAGTGCATGCTAGGCAAGTGCTCCATCACTGAGCGGCACCCTAGCCCCCCCCCCTTTTTTTTTTTTTTTTTTTTTGAGACAGGGTCTCCTTAAGTTGCACAGGCTGCCTCTGGCCTACAACTCATGATCCTCTTGCCTCAGCCTCCCACATTGCTGGGATTATAGGTGTGCCCCACGGCACCCAGCACCCAGGTAACTTTTTAAAATTAAGATACCAAGCAGGGTGTGGTGGCACACACCTGTAATCCCAGCACCCCAGAGACTGAGGCAAGACGATCTCAACTTCGAAGCCAGCCTAAATTATGTAGTAAGACTATGTCTCAACAAACAAACAGAAAACACAAACCCCCATTCCACACACTAATCCAGTGTGGTGTCCTGAGCTCTAGGTGCAGCCCAAGCCAGCACTAGTCTCTTTAAAAGCTCTCCAAATGATTCCAATGTGTAGCCAAGTTTAAGAAACTCAGAACCACGCTGGGCATGGTGGTGCATGCCTGTAATTTTGTAAAATTTGGCACTCAGGAGGCTGAGGCAGGAGGATCGATGCAAGTTCCAGGCCAGCCTGGGCTGCACAGCAAGATCCTGTCTCAAAAAAAACCTAAATAAATAAATAAATAACAAACTTGGAGCCAAGTTATGATTTTCTCACCTTACAAATTTAAAAACCTGTGAGGCCTGAAAGGTTAGATGACATCTCCATGGTCTCTCAGCTGCTCAGTGGTAGAGCCAGGACTTAGACCTTGGTGGGTCTGACTCCAAAGCTTGGGGTCTTTACATTTAAGCTGGGAACTTAAGGAAATGGTGTTTACAATGCACTATTCTGCACTAATTATTATTATTATTATTATTATTATTAATATGTCGGTGTTGAACCCAGGGCTTCATGCATGCTTTCAAGTGATCTACCTCTGAGCTGCATCCCCAGCCCATTTTTTACTTTTTATTTTGAGACAGGGTCTCACTAAGATATGCAGGCTGCCTCTGGCCTCAAACTTGCAATCCTCCTGTCTCTGTTTCTCAAGTTGCTGGGATTACAGGCGCACACCACCACACCAGGCTTTGCACTATTATTCTTAAATAATATTCTGTGGCTCATTCACTTCTTTAAAGAAAGACTTGTGGAAGCAAAAATGGCCAAAGAAACTTAAATTGGGCTTGCTAGGAGGCCCCTGACAAAGAGCAGCACGTATCCAAAGTGATTCAGAAGTGAGAAGGGGCAGTGGATTCAATACACAGATGCTCAGTTTACCATGGCGTCTCAGACACACCTGCAGAGCGAGTCCAAGCATCCTTGGCTCAGGGCCCCTTGGGTCCAGTAAGCAGGGTGCAGGTTAGTTCAGGGTCCGCCATAGTCAGCCAACCTTTATTGAGCATGCGGCAAATGCCAGGCTTGGGTTGGGCAGTGGCTCCTTGAGATCACAGGTTCTTCACAGCAAAGCCTCCCCGGCCCAGCCCTGTGGCTCTGTGCGTTCATTAGAAATCTCAGAGCTCCAGCTGGAGCAGGGGCCCTCACAGGTGGCGCCTGGAGAAAAGATGCTGCCTCTGCTGCCAACAGCTTGGCACAGCCGGTGGAGGTGAAAGACAGCCGGGAGACTGGAAGCCTGGCCCTTGGTGTCCTCCAAAGCAATTAGAAATGCAAATAAGCCACACAATAATTGCACACAAGTTTCAACTTTTCCAGACTTACAAACCACCTGTTATGAAATGAAAGGGGATTTATTTTTTAATTAATGTGAGAGTAATTAGCATAAAGTTCGGATGTTCAGAACTAGTCCTACACAAGGGGGGAGGTAGGCATTGACTAAAGAGTGCAATTTTATTTTTCAAAAATCTCCAAGCACCTTGGAGATTCTGCAACATGCCTCTCTGCCTCCATGGTTACCTGCAGCTGTGCTTGGAACAGGCCGTCAAGATAAGCATCTTAAAACCAAAGAGAGCTGGTGAGTAGAGAGAGCACAGGCACTGGACTCCACAGACCTCAGTTTGAATCCTACATGGCTACTAGGCTGTGTGGCCTGGGGGAAGTTTCTTAACTTCTATGAGCCCTGATTTCCTGACATAGGTCATGATACCTGCCTCCCGAGATTTGTCATAAGATTGTTGGAGATGAGTTGAGGAATGTAGTACATGTCCCTCTACCAACTTTTTAAAGACTAGAAAAATAATTCACCACTATGAAAGAATTACACTGAATTGTTGTTAGGTGCTGTCGAGTCAATATCCAACTCATAGCAGCCCTGCATATAACAGATGAAACACTATTGTCGTGCTTCTCTGCTATTCATAGGGTTTTGAATGGCAGATTGTTTTTAGGGAGTGGGTTGCCAGGTCCTGCTCCCAAGCCTACAGAACCTGGTGTTCCCAGGCAGTCTCCCATCCATGTACCAACCAGGCCTGGCCCTGCTTAGCTTCCAAGAGCTAACGGGATCCAAAGCCACAGTGGTATGGCTGCAGGCTACACTGAATTAGAATATACATAATTACATTGTTTAGGTTGGGTGTGCTATAGAGTCCTGGTCCTTCCAGAACTGTCTCCATCCCATATCTCAGGCAAATGGGGATCTTTGGTCACCCTAATTTTGGGGAAGCAGACCCTAAGACGGAATTTAGTGTGCAGATGTTCATGACAGACCATCCTTGATATCAACACTTGTGGACCAAAAGGGCAGAAAGCCAGATAGGACAGAGAGGGGAGAAATCAGACCATGATGTAGACCCAACAAGAGCACTGGCCAAACCTGCAGGAGCTCAGAGCTCACTAGCCCTTCAGTGTGATCCTAAGATGGGCCGAGGTGCCCAGGCCTCTCTAACTCCACATGGAGCAGTGTTGTCTACCTTGGCAAGGGGTGAGATCTTGAGAGGTCATTTCCCCAAAGGAGCTGATGCCTGAGGCCCCTGAGGACAGCATGCCCAGCAAAGGGCACCAGAGAAGACTTTGTTTGAATAGTTGGAGTAGAGCATTGGTGTCTACCATAGACATAAAGTCAACTGCATGACCTGGGAAACATTCATCACATACATTATGGAAGTATAATCCCTGCAAGAACTGTCATCAAAATAGAAAAATTCAAACCTACCAAGAGCACACCCCAGAAATCCATTGTTGTTATTAGGTGCCGTCAAGTCGTGTACGACTCATAGCGACCCTCATAGGATTTTTAATGGCAGATTGTTTCGGGATTGCCTTGGGAGTGGGTTGCCACGTCTTTCTCCCATTTTTGCAGTGGTGGGAATCGAACTCGGGACCTCAAAGACTGCAGAGCAGCGCTCGACCAACTGAGCCAAATCCCAGCCCCAGAAATCCATACACACAGCCCTTTCTACCACCCAAAGCCTGGAATATGTTAATAAGTGTAGAGATCATAGCAAGCACTCAGAAAAGCAAAGTGCATGGATGATCATATTGCCCTCAAATTATTGATACCTTCCATGTCATTCTCTTCTACCTGACTGCTGAGCCCCCATCACATACTATGGGCATCAAGACTTCCCAGGAAAGATGTGCCAGGCAGAGAGATCTCATTCATTCTTCCTCTGAGGTGCTCCCCAGGGTCAGTGCTCTATGGCTCCCTTTGGGAAGCTCAACTCTCAAAAATAAGTCCACACCCCTTACCCTGACCCTGGAAGTGCTCCAGGAGCCACATGCCACCTGCCCCCTCCCCTGCACCCTGTCTGCCACCTGCCCATGCAAACTTTTGTCATTTGCTCTCTCTTGCACTCTCCTCCTCTCTGCCTTTGTGGTTATCTCTTCCTCCCTCTTGCTTTTCTCTCTTGCTTATCTGAATCACCTCATTCTTTGAGACAAAACTCAGACCTGAGGTTTTGCCTTGACCTTGAAGCCCGCTCTGCTACCTACATCTGTAGGAGCCTCACACAGCTCTGAAAGCCCAAAGCCCCTGGCATTCATGGCCTTGCAGCATAAGGCACTTTAGTGAAGCCATTTTGACTCTTGGCAGAAGTGTTAGGCTCCCCATGCCTCTGGTGCCCGTTCCCCCAAACCAACCCCACCTTGCCTGGAGTGACCTAGTAGTGCTCCATTTGGGCAGAGGCAAAATCAAGTGCACCACCAGACCTGTGTGACCACAACCCTCTTTGAACTGTAGCCCCTCGTCTGCAAAACAAAAATGATGGCAGGATCTTCTACACAGGGTTGCTGTGAGTACCAAATAAGATGAGGTAGGGAAGGTCTATGAAGTCTATGATATAGGGGAAGTCCCCAGGTAAGATGACATTAAATGTTAGACTCTTAATCCATCAGCGTTGGTTCTCCTTTCTCCTCCTTTTAAAACAAAAGACACTGCAGAAAGGAGAAACAACATTCATTGAGCCACCAATGTGGGGAGCACTGTACTTACACCTCGGACTTTAGAATTATGGCTTGACACAGAGGCATTACTCCAGGACTATCATTCTAGAAACGAGAGAACTGAAGGAGGACTTTCTAAGGTCACATTGGAGTAAGTGGCAGGCATTAAAGCAGGAATGACTTCATCGCTTTTATTAAAGCAAGAACTCCTTGCTCGTCTATAAGAAGGCCCTGGAATAAGTGATTATTGGTTGAAGTGAAGCCTCAGTTTCCAAACATATTTCAAGAAGAAAATAAACAGTATCTTTCCAGGAGGATTCAGACATTCTCCAGGGGCAGGATCAAATATCCTGCCCCTCCACATTCTGGCATTTTCTGTGATTCTCCTTGTGACTCCCTGAAGAGTGGGAAAGGCAGCATGCCAGAAAAATACCCACCTGTACTAGGCAGGTGGTGGGATGAATCTGTTGTCACCATAGGAAATAAAATCCATTTTTCTTCAATTGCCATCACTTCCCAGTAATTACCTGGATGCTAATGCCTCAGATGAACGTTTCTCTAAGCCATAATTACAGTTTAATAAGGTGTGGGGGTGGGGGCTGGGTTTAGCTCACTTGGTAGAGTGCTGCTGTGCACTCTCTGAGGACCTAGGTTGGACCACCAGCACCACAAAAACAGGAGGACGTGCCAATCCACTCCCAAAGCAATCCCAAAACATCAGCTACTGGAAACCCTATGAGGGTCACTGTGAGTTGGACCTGACCGAGGGCACCTAACAACAACAACAAGGTGCATGTGGAGTTATAGGAAAACAAGATGGCAACCTGGAGCTGAAATGTTAGGAACTCTGTGTCAACTGTCAACATTCTGAACTTGAGTGACAAGTTCATTAACAGTTGAGAGCTGTCATAGCTTTCTCAAAATTAATGAGTATCTGTACTTATTAAAGCAATTACCTTAAAATAATTAGCAAGCACTCAACTCATTGTCGTGAACCTTATTGGTTATCTGGAAACGTGAAGGTACCCGAGGAAATGTTATCAGGATGGCTGGTATCTGTTCCTTCAAAATAATGCTTTCAAAAGAAGGCGGGGAAGATGAAAAGGAGAATAGAAGGAAATTAAAGGAGGGGAAAATACAGTACAGATGGCTAATTAAAATATGAATAACCTTTCATCCTCACTATTAATCACATAAATAAATAATTAAAACAACAATGAGATCTCATACTTAGCAAATTGGCAAAGTTTTTTTTTTTTTTTTATTTTTAAAGCAAGTGCTGCTGGGATAGCAATGAATGTAGGAATATAAATTGGTACAAACTCTCTGGAAGCACCTATCAAATCATGAGCTTCCATTTAACTAAACATGTAATAAGTACCTACTGTGCACAAAGCAATGTGCTAATGTCAGGGCAATAGCAGTGTACCATATATAGCCTCCTCACTCCAGGATGAATGAATAGCCAACTGCAAATGTATACATACATGATGGGGAGTTTAGATCAGTTAATAGAGCACTGCTCTACTCTCTGTGGAGACCCATGTTCGATCCCCAGCACCACAAAAACAAAAGGACATGGCAATCCCCTCCCAAAGCAATCCCAAGACAATCAGCCATTGAAAACCCTATGAGGGTTGCCAGGAGGCAGACCTAATGTGATGGCACCTGACAACAGCATAGCATGCCATAGTTTTGCAGTGGCTGAAAGTTATATTTTAAAAAAACTAATGGCAGCCAGGTGCAGTGGCACACGCCTGTAATCCCAGTGGCTTGGGAGGCGGAGGCAGGAGGATCGCAAGTTCAAGACCAGAGGCAGTCTGCGTAATTTAGAGAGATCCTGTCTCAAAAAGTAAAAAACTGGGATGCAGCTCAGTGGTCCAGCACTTGCAGAGCATGCAAGCTTGAGGCCCTGAGTTCAACCCCAGTACGGAAAAAAAAAAAAAAAAAAAAAAAAAAAACTAATGGCATAGGAAAATGTTCATGTTTTAATGCTAAATTATAAAGATAGGATAAAAACCTGTAAAAGTACAGTCATTCCTTGATATCTACAAGGGATTGATTTACCCTCCCCCTGCCATCCAAGGATACCAAAATAGGTAGGTCCTCAAGTCCCTTGTATAAAATGGCATAGTATTTGTGTAGAACCCACACATATCCTATATATTTTAAATCATCTCTGATGTATTGTTGTATTACTCATAATACCTAAATAATTTAAGTACTGTGCAAATAGTTGTTATACCATATTGTTTAGGAAACAATGGCAAAATATCTGCACGTGTTCAATAGAAATGTAATTTTTAAAAATATTTTTGATCCACTGTTGGTTGAATCTATAAATATAGAACCTTCAGATAGGGAGGGCTGGCTGTATATTGTTCTATATGTGTTTAGAAAAAAATAGCTGGAAAAATATCAAAACATCGTGGCTACTGCTGTGTTGGAATTATAGTGGATTTTTATTTTATTCTGCATGCTGCTATATTTTCCATTTTTCTACAAGGCAAAATAGAAATCGAAAACAGAAATGTCAACTTTCTATTTTATTATTATATTATTATTACTATTGTTACTCCAAAAATACTGTTAGCTAATATTGCCTCTGAGCTAAGCAGGACATTCATCTGAATGCTTTCTGATGTGGCCATTGAATTCCCACAATAAAGCAGTAAAGAAAGTACTCTTGTGAACGGAGTACCTTGTGGACAAGAAAGCTGAGGAATAGGGAAGTTTAGCAAGAGGCACAGCCCTAGAAGGGACAAAATTGGGCTTCAAAGAACCTAGACAGTTGACCTCAGATTCTAGTATCTTACTTACTATGTGTGTAGGCAATGATATGTTGATATTTATGTGCTTCTTTTGACCACCCCAATATTTATCCATAGTGCAGTATGGTAAGATTGAACAATCCAAATGTGAAGTCAAAAGACCTTGATTTGAGTTCTAGCTTTACCACTTCCTGGGTGATCTTGAGCAGTTGGTTTCCCCTTTTTGAGCCCCAAGTTAGCTATCTGTAGAATGAGTTTAATAATTGCTGCCCTGGCTATTATGGAGAGAATGTGACATGTGTCAATGTTTCTTTGTACAATATGACATTCTCTACAAATGTAAGGTCTAATCGTCTCCCTGCCAGCCCTGGGGGCGGTGGGGAGATGAAATAGCACAGCAGTTGTGAAGGCACCTTGTTAACCAAGTGCATGTAAACTGATGACTAATCATTATTACTTCACAATTCAATTATGCTTGGCTTTCTTGTCCTAAGTGGGGAGCTTTGTTATCCTCCCATCTCTGCACCTCTCCAGACCTCATTCTCCCAACCTGTTCAGAGGAGTGGCCTCTTTGACCTTTTTGGACATTGCAGGATTCCTAGTGGACATTCAGGGAAGTACATCCCTAGTCCTGTAGTCTATAATGAAAACCAGTGCCCAAGGCAGGTATCTCCACCCTGGAGAGGGGAACCCCTGAGTCGAAGCAGTATTCAGGTCCACAGGCCCATCGTGAGCATGTAAAAGTGATGATGGATAATCATACTCAGGAAATCTTAGTCCCCTTCCTGCTTCTGCCTGCCAGCTAAATTGGCATTGGCCCCGAATTTCACCATAGTGTGAGGTCATTTTTGTTCATTAGAAAAATCATTAGCAGATCCTCCCTCAATTAAAGCCTGTATTAGAAACATCAGAAAGATTGCTTTGCCTATTCCATGCCCCTGTACCACAATTTCCCTAGGATGATCCTGCTGTGCCTCATTATATGTGAAAATAATTACAATGAGCTGAAACTATGAGAGAACACAGCACTTCACGCTCTGGCCCCAGCAGAGGTGTGTGTGGGTGTTAGCACATTTGTTTTGTTGTTAGGTGCCGTCAACTCAGGTCCAACTCATAGCAACCCTATGTACAACAGAATGAAACACTCCCTGACACTGTCTGACAATGCTTCTCTGCTGTTCATAGGATTTTCTTTGGCTGATTGCTTCAGGAGTGGGCTGCCAGGTCTTTCTACCAAGCCTTCAGCACCCAGTATTCCTAGGTGGTCTTCCATCTAAGTACTAACCAGGTCCAACACTGCTTAGCTTCAGAGATCTGATGAGATCGGACACCATGGTGGTATGGCTGTAGACTAGCAAAGTTGTAGTTACCTCTATTCAGTAAGTCCCCATCAGCCCATCTGTCTTTTTAGATTTAAACATCAGCTGAATTTGTATGCTATCTTTTATCAAACAGTAAGAATTATTTCTCTTTTCAGATGTAGCTACTAGAAAATCAAACTGTGCAGTTACTAACTCATCTCAAATTTTTGCTTCAGCTAGCTTCGCTTTCCTCTTGTTCATTTTTAAAATCTGCTCTTTTGTGTAATTTTCATTGTTCATGTTAGATATCCTAAGAAATTTCTTCAAATTTTCTACAATGATCAAAGTAATAGCATTCCTTCCAACTTCCCCATCCTGTAAAAGTCTCCGGTTAACTCACCCTTACCCAGAATGTTATTCAACCCATACCTCAAATGTGGGATCAAAATTTGCAAGCACATTTTCAGAGTGGGAAGTGGTATTCTTTGAGAGATGTCAAGAAGCAAAGCAAAAACAGCAGCGATGAAAAATAAAATGACCCAGTGAAATGACTCCTCAGTCAATTAGCACGGGAAGGTGCTGCAGGGTGTCTTTACTAGGGGCTGGTTTGCCCCCTGACAGTGACAGAAGCTCCCAAGCAGATAGTTCAGGCCTCTGACATTTGTCATGCCAACTTTTGGGTCCTTCCAAATGCTTTTTCCTTTTCCCTCCTTCCAGTGTAAACCCCAGCTGCTCTTTTAGATCTAGCCAGAGAATAGTCAAAGTCCTGCAGGTGAGGCCACAGCTGTGATGCAGTCTTCAACTAGCACAGAAGTCTCCTCCCAGCTCTGGAGGCATGGGCTGGGCACAGATTCTTTTCCTGCCTCACCTGCACACAATGTTCTTATAGCACAGTTCTGGCTATTTGGCTCTGAGCCAGCTAGGAAATTGGTGTCTGGGAAATGTGAGCTGATTGTCGCTTGTTCAGAGCCCAAATGTCACACTTCATCGGGCAGCCCTGCAGCCAGCTAAGTGGGCTTCAACCCTCAAGTCTGTCACCTTGATTATAGGACATGGACCACCTCTCTTGTCCCTCCAAGTGATAATTTCCTCACCTGTAATATAGACAGATGAGTTGTTACGAGGAGTATATGAGTGGAGAATTCTGTCAAAGTACCAAACACAGAGCCCAGTACCCAGAGGTGTTCTTCAGTCATTCATTCAGCCATCACGTGGATGGTAGCTTTTCCTCTTTCCAGTGACTTCCAGGGATTTGTCATTGACTCCAAGGAGACAGGATGGAAGCTGAGCTCTCTGTACCCATCTCTGTCATGAAATGCTGCACTTGCCTGGGGCCACTGAAGAATGTCTTTGAGACTAAATTAGAATCTGCCTAAGTGACTAAGACTGGGGCTGCAAAGAGGAGGGAAGGGCTTCTAGAGCACTGCTCATTCTGAATACTTTCACCTCCACCTGCTGTGGGTGTCCACAGGCTGTACTTCTGGGCTGGCTGTGGCAGGTGGATGAGGGCTCCCCTGGGCATGGCTTCCACCTATCAGGGCCCAATTACTGCAGGCCAGTCCCTTCAACAAATCATCAAGGGGAGAAAGCCGCCTTAGGTGATGTGTGGACTACAGAAGCTTCACTTGCAATAGGATTACAACCCAACAAACCCATCATTGCATTGAAAATATTTTAAGTCAAAAGTGCATATAATACATGTATTGACAGCTATTGTCACTGTAGCTGAAAACCAAACCATACAAAATTACAGGGGAAGAGGTTTATTGGCAGCTCACAGTTATACAATCATATACATAATGGTGGCAGGATAGGCATGGTGGCAGCAGTAGAAGCAGGGCCTGTGGTAAATAACCTCATGGCATAGTAGGTCAGGAATAGAAAGAGACCAGGGCTTCGGGTCTGATGTAAAATCCTCCAAAGGCCCGCCCCCAGGAAGCTACTTCCACCAAAAGCCTGC
>VMDO01032313.1:0-19105 GCA_007922755.1 Pedetes capensis | reverse complement strand
TATGATGAAGTATTTCCCAGTTCACATACTACTTGAAAGAAATAAATAAATTATTTTTATAATGTTACAAAATAATAAAATGCTGAAAAAAATTTTACTATTAGGTGCCATCCAGTCAAGTCTGACTCACAACATTCCAATCCACAACAGAATGAAACACTCCCTGACACTGTTAGGAATACAATCATTTTTATGTTTAAGCCCAATGTTGCATTCACTCTGTCAATCCATCTAGTTGAGGAACTTCTTTTTTTTCATTGACCTGCCACTCTCCCAAACATGATGTCCTTTTCCAGGAATTGGTCCCTCCTGACAACATGTCCAAAATAGTAAGATACATTGTAACAATCCTTGCTTCCAAGGAGCACACTGATTGCACTTCTACCAGGGATCTTTCCCTTCTTTTGGCAGTTCATCGTATATTCAATATTTGTCTCCACCACTGAATTCAAACGCCTCAATTTTTCCTCTTTCTAATTCATTCAATGTCCAGTGCTCACAAGTATATAACGCAACTGAAAATACTATGATAGGAGTAGAGCACAACTTCATCTCCTATATAGCATTTTCACTTTTCAACACTTTAAAGAGAGATTTTGCAACAGCTTTTCCCAAATGTGTCTTTTGATTTCTTGATTGCTGCTTCCATTGGTGTTGACTGTAGAAACAAGTAAAGCAAAATCTTGGACAACCACAATCCTTTTTCCATTTATCATGAGGTTGCTTACTGACTCCATTGCAAGAATTTTTTTTTCTTGATGTTGAAGTGCAAGCCATACAGAAAGCTGTGTTCTTTGATCTTCATCAGTAATATTTCAAATCCTGAAACTTAAAGTTTCAGCAAGCAGAGTTGTGTCATCTGGCTAGAGCCAGTTGTTAATGAGTCTAATCCTGATGCCATGTTCTTCATAAAGTCCAGCTTCTCAGATTATTTGCTCCACATAGAGATTGAAGTGGTAGAGTGAAATGATACAGCCCTGATGCCTTTCCTGACTTTAAACCAGGCAATGCTTCCTTATTCTGTTCGAATGACTTCTTTCTGGTCCATGTACATGTTCCTCATGAGTACAACTAAGTACTCTGATATTCCCATTTGTTGGAACTTTATTCCTAATTTGTTGTGATCCACACAGTGTATAGGTGGATAGACATCTTACTAGTATTCTCCACTTTTGGCTGATATCCATCTGACACCAGCAATGAAGGATGTTCCTACTTCCATACTGTCTTCTGAATACCACTTGCTTTTCCAGCAGTTACCTGTCTTAGTTACTTGTCTTAGTTACTGCTACAGTCACTTTTGAATGTTCTTTTGTAGAATATGTATGTTGGATCCCCTTTCTTGGGAATAGGCACAAATATGGATCTCTTCCAGTAAGTTGGCTAGCTAGGTAGCTGTTTTCCAAATCTCTTGGCATAAACATGTGAGTACTTGAAGTGATGCATCTGTTTGTTGAAACATCTCAGTTTGTATTCCATCAATTCCTGAAGCGTTGTGTTTCACCAATTCCTTCAAGACAACTTCCACTTCTTCCCTCAGTACCATTTGCTCCTGATCATATGCAACCTTTTGAAATGGTGGATTTTCCACCAATTCTTTTTGGTATAATGACTCTGCATATTCCTTATCTTCTCCTCATGTTTCCCATGTTAATATTTTCTTGGTAGCATCCTTCACTATTGCTACTCTAGGCTTGAATTTTTTCTTCAATTCTTTAAGTTTGAGAACACACTGTGATTTTCCCTTTGGGTTTTCTGTCTCCAGCTCTTTGCAATGTCATTATAATATTTGGTTTTGTCTTCTTCAACTGCCATTTGAAATCTTCTGTTTAGTTTTTTAACTTCATTGTAACTTCCTTTTACCGTTGCTGCTTGACATTCAAGAGCAGGTTTCCGAGTCTCTTTTGATATGTAATTTGGTCTTTTCTTTTCTTTTTTTTTTTTTCCTTTTTTTTAAATAACTTTTTGCTTTCCTCATGAATGTCTTTGATGTCATGCCACAACTCATCTGTTCTTTGATGATCATATTCTAACACATCAAATCTGTTTTTGATGTAGTCTCTGAACTCAGGTGGAATATACTCAAGGTAATACCTCAGCTCTCGTACATTTCTTCTAATTTTCTTCAATTTCAGAGTGAAACTGCATAAGAGCAGTTAATGGTCTGATCCACAATCAACACCAGGTCTAGTTCTGCCTTTTGATATTGAACTTTTTCATCATCTCTTTCCACAAATGTAGTCAATTTTGTTCCTATATGTTCCATCTGGTGAATTCCATGTGTGTAGTCACTGTTTATATTGGTGAAAAAAATGCATTTGTAATGCAAAAGTTGTTGGTCTGACAAAATTTTATCATGGAATCTCTAGCATCATTTCTGTCACCAAGGGCATATTTTCCAAATACTGAGCTTTAGCAAAGAGTGTAGCAGAATGGCTTGAGAAACTTTAAGGATAAGAGCCATGAGAAGGCTCTGGTTAAGCATGGGTAAACACACCTTTTCTTTACTGCTCTCTCACCTTTATCCTTGTACCTCTGGCTTTCCCCCTACCATCATTGTGAAAATGCCTTTCCCCCATGCCCTGAGACCTTTGTCTCCAGATATACATGCTCAAGTGCTTTACCTTAAGGTTAAAGTTTATGCTCAATCATGCTCACCTGCATACACTCCCAAAATAAAATTAAGCTCTGCCCTCATTGTGTTCTTAAAGAAAGGCCTTGGTACAATGTTAACTCCTCAATAAATATGAGCAGACCTCACCGCTCGATGCGACAGTGGTTCCTGAAATCTCTGTACCCCTCAGTCTCTAGTTATACTTTCTCTCTTGTGTGTGGGTAATTTCTTCTCATCTCTCTGTCAGCACAAGTGATCAGTCATAGCACTGAGACTTCTCCTTTCTTACCAACTTTTGCATTCTAGTCATCAGTATCGATGAGTGCAGATCAGTGCATCCTGATTTGTATGTTCAATCATAGCAGAGAAGTAGTGGCATAGTGCCTGGCATCATAGAGTATCAGAGAATGTTTCGTTCTGTTGTACATAGGGTCACTATGAGTCAGACTCAAGGACATGCAAGACAAACAACTTTCACAAATGGAGGTGCCTAGGGCTTTACTCCATTCCCATAATTAAGGTCCACTCTACTTTGAGGAAGCAACTCTTCTCAGTCATTTTTTGAATGCCTTCCAGCCCGGGGACTTATTTTCTGGCACTCTATTTGACAGTGCTTCTTTGCTATTCATAGAGTTTCAATGGCTAATTGTTTTGGGAGTGGGCTGCCAGGTCCTTCTCCCTATTCTGTCCTCATCTGGAAGCTCAGCTGAAACCTGTCCACCATGAGTGGCCCTGCTGGTATCTGTAATACCAGTGGAATGATTTTCAGTAATACACAAGCATGCAAGTCCCCACAGCATGACAAACTGACAGAAACATGGGAACTGAGAAAATTAGACATGTTCTATATCAGTAATTCAAAATTTTATATTGAATATTATAATTATTTTCAATGTAATTACTATATGATTTTAACTTCATTATATTTCCAAAGTGACTGTATTTTCTCTTTATAATTTTCATAGAGATGTTCATGCCTACTCTAAGCCACATAAATAAATAATTCTTTTAAATGCTTTATAAAGTTCTTTAGTTGTTCTTCCTTTAATTCTAATTTATATACCCATCCCTCTGTTGGAGTGGTTTTGTTCTCAGGCTCATAAGCCTGTCTCTCAGCATCTGACACTCACACTCCCAAACATGATGGTACTACTATCAAATGTAATTTTCTAAACACAGACATAATTTGTTTCATTATACTTCATTCTTGTGTTTTATAACAATTATTATATTTCCAGAATTTTCTAAACCAACTGTTAAACATTTGTTGTTGTTGTTAGGTGCCATCGAGTCGGTATCCAACTCATAGCGACCCTCATAGGGTTTTCAATGGCTGACTGTTTCGGGATTGCCTTGGGAGTGGATTGCCAGGTCCTTCTCCCATTTTGTGGTGCTGGGAATTGAACTCGGGACCTCGGAGACTGCAGTGCAGTGCTCTATCAATTGAGCTAAATCCCAGCCCACTGTTTAACATAGCCATCATTAAAAATAAAATTTTATAAATGCACAATTACATAAAAGTTATTAATACAAACATAATAAGTATTCAAAACTCAAAAAGAAAACAAATATAGTATTTTCTACAAACTGAAAGTTTGTGGGAATACTGCATGGATCAAGTCCCCTCATACAATATTTCCCACAGTATGTGCTCATTGTGTCTCATTTTGGTAATTTTCATGACATTTCATCTTTTTCATTATCATCATGTATATATTATAGTGATTTATGATTCATGATCACAGATGTTACTATTGCAATTGCTTTTGGTCATCACAAATCTCACTCATAAAAGACGAAAAACTTAATTTATAAATGTTGGTGTTTCCTGGGTCCCCCACAAGCTGGTTGTTCTATCATTTCTTTCTCTCTGTCTCCTCTCACTCTCTCTCTGTCTCTCTCTCTGTCCTGGGACTTCTCTTCCCTGAGACACAATGATATAAAAATCCAGCCAACTAATAACCAGAAAACAGCTTCTAAATGTTCAAATGAAAGAAAAAGTCATAAATCCCTCTATTTAAACCAAAAGCAATGAATGTAAATCAAGGTCAGTGAAGAAAGGACATTGAAAGCTGAAATAGGCTAAATACTAGGCCTTTTGCAGAAATTGTTAGCCAAGCCATGCATATAAAGGAAAATTTTTTGAAGAAAATTAATGCTGTTACTCCAAGAAACACATAAATGACACTCTTATTGTCAATATGGAAAATGTTTTCAGGTCTGTGTTGCAGATAAAAACTGCTACAATGTTCCATTAAGTGAAAACCTAATCCAAATCAAAGTTCTACACCTCTTCCATGCTATGAAACCTGAGAGGTGGGACAAGGCTGCAGAGTAAAAGTTGGAAGTTAGCAGAGTTTAGTTCATGAAGTTTAAGGAAAGAAGCCTTCTCCATAGAATCACAATGCAAGATGAAGCAGAAAGTGCTGATGAGGAAGCTATAGAAAGTTATCCAGAAGTTCTAGCTAAGGTAACTGATGAAGGTAGCTACATTTAATGGCAAATTTTCAATGTAGATGAAACGGTTTTATATTGGAAAAAGCTGCCATTTAGCATATTCACAACTAGAGAGAAGTCAATGCATAGCTTCACAGCCTCAGAGAACAGGATTACTCTCTTATTAAGTGTTAATGCAACTGGGGACATTAAGTTGAAGTCATTGCTCAGTTATCATTCTGAAAATCCTAGGACCCTTAATACATTTACTAAATCTGTTCTATCTGTGTGTATAAATGTGACAGCTTTGCCTGAATGACAACACAGCTGCTTGCAACATGGCTAATTGAATAATTTGATTCAACTTTTGAGAATTATTCCTTATGGAAAAAGAAAGAGGAAAGAAAGAAGGAAGGAAAGAAAAAATGGAGGAAGGAAGGAAAAGGAAGGTGTTGGGGTTCGCCTCAGGCCTGGCAGACGTCACAGCCTTGCCCTGACACCAAGTGGGAAATGGGGACCCACTGGACCAGGTTGGTGTGGTGGCCGGAGGTGCCAAAGAAGGACTTCGGAAGACATTCTGTGGGAAACAGGAGAGGGAAAGTTTATTGGGTTGCTCCCCAAGCAAGGGGCAACCAGAAAACAGCCCCTGTCAAGTGCTAGCTCAGAGCCTGCAGCATGGAATGCTGCAGGCTCACTGGTGGTACAGCTCAGCCTTAAAGGTATAGCTACAGGCAGTTGGTGTTCCGCTGGGCTGGAGGTCCCGTAGTCTGGACTCTCGAAACTTGCCTTCTCTGCCTCTCTCTTTTCCAAGGATGATAGGAACTGGGAGGATCTTCCTGACTTGCTTGTAACCTTTGGCACTTCAGGGCCCCTAGTCTTGACGTGCCAGTTTACTAGGTGATCTTCCACAGGATTGGGGAGCGCTGGATCAAGGTAATGGGGTATGGACAGCAGTTGAAGGAGGGAGAACCATGGTAGGTTGAAGTGGGGTCTGGGGGCCTGCTTAAATAGGCTCCCAGAGGGTGGTGTGTACTGGGGATAGCCAATCAGGGTAGATTTGTGACAGGTATGACAGGTAAACTGTCTTACCTGCCAGATAGGGCCAGTTATTTAAATGGGGTATTTTTGGGGTGCAGTGGGGATTTATAGGTAAGGTGGGTAAAGGCTCAATCAGGTAGGGTACCTTAGGAGCCAATCAGGGGGCTAGGGATAGCCAATCAAAGTTGAGGTAGTTAAGGCAGGGTCAAGCTGGTCAGGGGCCATCTTTGCTCACTGGATGGGAGGGGTAGGAGTGAGTGAGTAGAATGTGGCCCTGGGGTCACTTAGAGGTCAATCCTTCATACTGGTCTGGGGGACCCTAGATATGGGGTGCATTGTAAAAATCTCCAACAGGAATGAAGAAAGAAAGGAAGAAAGGAAGGAAAGAAGGAAGGAAAGAGATTCCTTTTAAATATTACTGCTTACAAGGTATCTGATTAACCCATACCTCTTATTGTGATGAACAAGAAGATTAATATTGTTTACATGCCTCCAAACACAATATCCATTTTGTTGACCATGGATCAAGTAGTTATTTTTGTTTTTAACTCTTATTTAAGAAATATGATTCATTAGCCAGCCGTGCAAGCTCAAAGCCCTGGGTTCAACCCCCGGTACCAAAAAAAAAAAAAAAAAAAAAAAAAAAAGGAAAGTAATAGGATTCATTGAAGGAGGTCAAATATTGATAATAACATGGATTTGGAAAAAGTTGATTCCAATCTTTGTGGATGACTGAGTTGCTCATCACTTCAGTGGAAGAGATCATTTCAAATATGGTAGAAAAAGCAATAGGGTCCCAAGTTGAAGCTGAAAGTGTGAATTGTTGCAATGACATAGTAAAACTAATGGATTTGAAATTATTTCTTATGGATGTGTAAAGAAAGGAATTTCATGAAAATGATGGAATTTGCTCCCACAGAAAATGCTACAAATGTTGAAATGACAGCAAAACATTTAGATTATTATATGCTCTTAGTTGATAAAATAGTGGCAGGGTTTGAGAGGATTGTTGCAAATTTTGAAAGTTTTACTGTGGATGAAATGCTATCAAACAGAAAACTTTCACAAAATGAAGAGTCAACGTGACCATCATTTTTGTCTTAATTTACGAAATTGCCACATCCAATCCAGTCGTCAGCAATTACTCCCCTACTCAGTCAGTAGCCATCAACATCAAGGCAAGATCCTATACCAACCAAAAGAAAAAAAAAAATAGGACCCACTGAAGACTCAGATGATTTTTGCAATTTTAGCAGTGATGTATTTTAATTAAGGTAGGTATAAGTTACTGATAATTATTTTACACACTTAACATACTGCAATGTATTAGAAACATGACTTCCTTATGGACTGGAAAAATCAAAAAAAAAAAAAAAATGAAGCTACTCCCTTTATTCCAATATTCACTTTTTTGGTGGTCTGAAACTGGGACTATGATAATGGTCAGATATTTCTGTAAAGAAGTAAGAAATAAGTCTAATGTTTTAAACTAATCTTGCCCACAAACATATTCTTTTACAGAAATGTCCTCACAAAGAAAATGTACCAAGTGGTATTCATGGATTGGGTAACTTGTTCATTTTTTATTACACATAAATAAAAGGAATTCAATTTTTGGACAAGATAAAGTAACAAGGACTGTATTATTCTTACCTTTTAACATGCACAAAAAATGCAAGAATAATTTGAAAGGTACTGTATATCAGGCAACAAATAAGATTAGCTTATGAAGAGTGTTTTCTGGCCTGGTTATAGGGAGAGAGATCCAAGACTGAGCCAGTAACCTCCGTGAATTGAGGAGGTAGAATAGAAGCACAAAGGTCCTATGTTAAGAGTATAAAAGGTGAGTTAAGAAAAGACAGAATTCTGGTGATTTGCCAAAAATTTCCTTCAAATATTCATTTGAGTATTGACTATAGCATGAATATTCAGAAACTACCTAGCATGATAGAAATAAATACTCAAAAGAATAAGAATTAATGGTGCTGTGTGTTCATATAAAACTGAAAATAATGTATCTCTCCACTGGTCAGATTGGAAAAACCACAGAATCATGGGACATTGAGTGATATATACAAAACTTCTTGGTTCATCTGAAGAGAATTAGAAATACTCTAAAAGCTCAGGATCTGCAAGACAACAAAAATATATAGCACAAAAAAATCTTTAAAAGCAAAACATTAATATCCAACAATTTCTGAGTTGCTTAACTGCATCGTTGAACATTTTAAAATAGGAATACAAAATTCTCCAGCATCAAAGCCCATAGTGTCTAGCCTGATCAAAATTTATTAAGCAAGCAAAAAGCTAAAAAGCATCACTCTACCATGTGGTGACAATTCAATCAATTGAAATCAAGCCAGAAGCAAAGCCAACAATTATCAGGTAATGACATCAAAGTGGATGTTATAAGAGTATTCCATAAGATCAAAAATTTAATGATCTAAATCCACATCATGGGCTGGTATTGGTAGAGTGCTTGCTCTGCATACTCTGAGGCGTTGGGTTTGATCCCCAGAACCTGAAAAATGGGAGAAGGACCTGGTAGCCCACTTCTGAAACAATCATGCATTGAAAAACCCTATGGATATCAGAGAAGCACTGTCAGATATAGTGCCTCCTTTTTTCTATTCTACATAGAGACTCTATGAGTTCAACTGGCCTCAAGGTCAGACAGACATAACAAATCCAAATAGCTCTAATAGAGGTGAAAGTTCCATGTGTGAGAAAAAACACAATTGACAGGATAAACAAATGGTTACATATTGCAAAAGAAATAATTAGTGTATTTGGAAATGTATCAAGAAAAATATGATAAATGAAACATAAACAAAAAATCCCAAAAGATTTGCCATATATTACTAGACCTGGAAGTATCATTTAACAGAATCCAACATCCATTCCTATTTAAAACTGTTTGTAAAAAAGGGAATGTCCTAAACACATAAAGACCATCTATGAGAAATCAGTAGCTACCTTTATATTTAATGGTGAGTTCTATCATTCTTAAGAGCAAAGATATGTATTTTTATTGGAATTTTTAACGTATAACTTAATGGGTTTCACTATGACATGTATTTCATTGTGACATTTTGATATTTGCATTTCATTACATATTGTTCACATAACTTCCCACTTACCATTTCATGACCCTCCTCCCCTACCTGACCTATTCACCTTTCTATCTGTATGTCTTTTTGTGAGAATATTTATCTATATATGTGCATCCCAATTTTGATTTAAGTCTAAACATTTTTGTATAGTGGTCTACCTTTTTACATTCTCAGTAGTATTATGTGAGTGATCTAGTCCATTTGCATTATTGCCAGCCTTCAGTATTATTACTATTATTATTTTTTAATTTTAGCTATTCTTGTAGTTTTTTTCTATCTTCTGCTTTTTGTTCCATCATACTAATAAAATTGTGCTGTTTACCTTGAGGTTGACCTCTGCCCACTTCCTCCCTTCTCACTGACTCTCCTTCCCCAACTGTCCTCTCCCATTATTGCTTCCCTTTGCTAGATCCCTACCTCCTTCTTTCCAGTCCTTAAATTGACCCTTCTATGCTAAGTTAAATGAAACTTTTATTACATTTTTGTTTATGTACAGGATTTTTTCCTTCTTTTAAGTTTGACTCGGCTCCCACATATGAGTGAGAACATAGAATTTCTCTTTTTGGGCTTGTGTTCATTCACTTAAGATGATTTTCTCCAGTTCCATCCATTTTGCTGTAAATGACATTATTTCATATTTTAATTGCTAAGTAGTATTCCATTGTGTATATGTACCATAATTTTTTCATCCATTCTTCTGTTGATAGGCACTGTGGTTGATTCCAAATCCTTGCTACTGTGAAAAGTGCTGCATTAAATGTGGAGATGCAGGTGTCTCTGTGGTATGATGACTCATCTCCCTTTGAGTATATTCCCAATAGTGGTATAAATGGGTTATATGTCAGATCTATTTTTAGTTTTCCCTGGTATATCCATATTGATTTCCAAAGTGATTGAACTAATTTACAACCCCACCAGCAATGTAAGAGGGTTCCCTTTTCTCTGCAATGTTGCCAGCATTTGTTATTTGTTTTATTGACCTTGGCCATTCTCACTGGAGTAAGGTGGAATCTTAGATTTATTTTGATTTGCATTTCCTTAATGGCTAGGGAAGTTGAGCATTTTTTTCATGTGTTTCATGGCCTTATGAACTTCTTCATTTGATATATGTATATTCAATTCCTTTATGCATTTGTGTATTGAATTATTTATTATCTTGGGATTTGCTTTCTTGAGTTCTTTCTAAATCCTGGAAATTAGTCCTCTGTGGGATGTATAGGATGCGAAGATTATTTTCCTATTCAATGGGGACTTTCTTGACTCTGTTAATTGTCTCCTTTGCTGTACAGAAGTTTTATAATTTCATGTAATCCCATTTATCTATTCTTCTTGTGATTTCCTGAGCAATTGGAGTTTTATCAAGGAAATGCTTTCATCTACCTATATACTGGAGCATATTGCCTATCTTTTCTTCTAGTAATTTTAAAGCTTCTGGTTTTATGTTGAAGTGTTCTGTCTATTTAGAGTTAATTCTTGAGCATATTGAGAGATGTGAGCCTGATTTCATTATTTTTGCAAGCAGATATCCAATTTCCCAGCACCATTTATTGAAAAGGCTATCCTTTCTCCAATATACTTGCTTTGCTCCTTTGTCAAAAATCAGGTGGCTATAGATGTGTTGGTGTATCTCTGGTCCTCTATTCTGTTCCACTATTCTTCAGGCCTATTTTTTAACCAATACCAAGCTGTTTTTGCTACTACAGCCCTGTAGTATAGTTTAAAGTCAGGGATTGTGATCCCACCTGCACTAGTTTTGCAGTAAAGAGTGTTTTGGCTATACATGGTCTTTTCTGTTTCCATGTGATTTTTTGGATTTTTTTTCTATTTCTGTAAAATCTGACATTGGAATTTTAATGGAGATTGCATTAAACCTATAGATTGCTTTTGGTAGGATAGCCATTTTTACAATATTGATTCTCCCAATCAATGAGCAGGGGAGGTCCTTCTACCTTTGTGTAACCTCTGCATTTTTTTTATTACTGTTTTGAAATTTTCCTTGTAGAGTACTGTAGGATCTTTGGTTAGATTGATTCCAAGTTATTTTAGTGTCTGGTAGGCTCTTGGGAAAGAAATTATAGCTGTAATTACATTCTCTTCCTGCTCACAGGTGGTGTAAAGGAAGGCTATTGACTTTTGAGTGTTAATTTTGTACCCTTCCACTCTGCTAAAGGAGTTAATTCGATATAAAAGTTTTCTAGAAGACATTTTGGGGTCCTTTATGTAAAGTATCATGTCATCTGTAACAAGGATATTTTGACCTCTTTGCCTATCTGCATCCCTATGAGTTCTTTCTCTAGTCTAATTGTTCTGGCTAGGACTTCATTCACAATGTTAAATAAGATAGGAGAGAGTGGGCATCCTTCTCTTATTCCAGATATTATAGGAAATCATTTTAATTTTTCTCCATTTAATAAGATGTTGGCTGTAGATCTGTAATAGATGGCCTTTATGGTGTTAAGGTATTTTACTTTTATGGATATCTTTTCCAGTGTTTTTATCATGAAAAGGTGTAGCACTTTGTGAAAGACCTTCTCAGCATCAATTGAGATGATCATGTGATTTTTGTTTGCAAGCCTGTTGATATGTTGAGTTATATTAATCAATTTTCATATGTTGAACCAGCCTTGTACCTGTGGAATAAATCCCACTTGGTCATGGGGAACTATTTTCTTAATATGTTGCTGAATTCTGTTTGCCAGGATTTTGTTGAGAATTTTTACATCTATGTTCATTAAGGAAATTGGTCTATAGTTCTCTATTTTAGATGTATCCTTGCCTGGCTTAGGTATCAAGGTGATGGTAGCTTTGTAGAATGAACTTGGGGTGCTCCATCCTTTTCTACCTTCTGGAATAATTTGAGGAAAACTGCTATTAATTTTTCTTTGAAAGTTTAGAGCCCAGTGTGGTGGCACATGCCTGTAATCCCTGAGCCTTAGGAGGTGGAGGCAGGAGGATCACAAGTTAGAGATCAGAAGCAGTCTGCTTAACTTAGCGAGACCCTGTCTCAAAAAGTAAAAAAAAATGGGCTGGGGGTGCAGCTCAGTGGTCCAGCACTTGCAAAGCATGCAAGGGTGAGGCCCTGTGTTCAACCCCTAGTACAGAAAGAAAGAAAGAAAGAGAGAAAGAAAGAAAGAAAGAAAGAAAGAAAGAAAGAAAGAAAGAAAGAAAGTAAGTTAGTTTAATAGAATTCTGCTGTGAACACATCAGGTCTTGGGCTCTTCTTTGTTGGGAGACTTTTTATTAGCTTTTTTATTTCAGCATATGTAATAGGTATGTTTAAGTCACTTATGTACTCTGGAGTTAATTTTGTAAATCATATGTGCTAATAAATTTATTCACTTCTTATGTATTTTTGTAATTTGGGGAATAAAATTCCTCAAAGTATTCCCTGATGATTTTCTGTATTTCATTTAAATCAGTGGTTGTGATGCCTTTTTCATCCCAAATTTTCATGATTTTGGCCTTTTCTTTTTTCTTTTTGATGAGGTTGTCCAGGTGAGCATCTATTCTATTAATCTTTTCAGAGAACCAATTTAGTCTTATTAATTCTTCGAATTATCTTTTTAGATTCTAATTGAGATATCTCTGCCTCGACTTTGATAATTTGTCTGGGATTGATTTGTTGTTGGCTTTCTAGTGTCTTGAGATGTGTCATTGTGTGATTTATTTGGCTTATCACTACCTTATTGATAAAGGCACTCAATGCTATGAACTTCCCTCTTAGAATTGCCTTCACTGTATCCCATGTGTTTTGGTAGGATGTGTTTTCATCCTCACTTGGTTGTAGGATTTGTTTTAAATTTCTACTTTAATTTCTTCAGGAACCCACTGATCATTCAGCAGTATATCATTCAGTCTCTATAAATTTGTAAAATTTCTGGCGTTTTTCTTGGTTTTGATTTCCAATTTCATTCTATTGTGGTCTGATAAGGTACAGGGGATGATTTCTACATTTTTTGTGTTTATTGAGGCTATTTTCGCATACTAAAATGTGGTGTATCTTAGAGAAAGTTCCATGTGGTGCTGAAAGAATGTATGTTCCTCATCAGATGCATGGAATATTCTGTAGATTTCTGAGAGTTCCCATTGGTCTAAGGTGCAGATTAAGTTCATCATTTCTCTGTTGATTTTTTTGTTTTGATGATCTGTGTTTTGCTATCTTGAAACCTTCCTCCAAAGGTATGTATTTTTAACATTTCTATTCATCTCTTCACATGTATGCATGTAAATATATGTGCATATATATGTATATAAATTATGTAATATATACATATTAAATATAATGCACAACTAATATACAATATATAGCTATATTAGTATATATAGTATAAATTATGTGGTTGTTGTTAGGTGCCATCGAGTTGGTATCCAACTCATAGCACCCTATGTACTACAGATGAAATATTTTGTCAGTGTTTTTCTGGTATTCATAAGATTTTAAATAGCGATTGATTTTTGGGAGTGGGTTGCCAGGTCCCTCTCCCAAGCCTACAGTATCTGGTGCTCCCAGGTGGTCTCCCATCCAAGTACTAACCAGGTCTGATCCTGCTTAGCTTCTGAGATCTGATGGGATCTGTTGCCACAGTGCTACAGCTGCAGGCTAGTATAAATTATAGTAACGTTTAACTTTATTGCACAGCTATTCTTATATTTTATGGCCAAGAATTTTTATGATTTTGATTCATATTAAATAATACTAGAAATAATAATGGATGAGAGAACAGTGAGAATTCCAAAAACATATTCTTCATGAAGTTGGGTATGCTGGTACACACTTGTAATTTAAGCACTTGGGAGGCTGAGGAAGGGTGATCATGAGGTCAAGGCCAGCCTGGCGTATATAATGAACACTATATATTATTTTAGATATAACATTTAATTCAAGTGATATTTTAACTTGAAGTGAAAATATTGAGGGAAGCTGACAGCAAGAATGAAATAAACTTTGATCAAAAATAGCTTTCTCTGTAAATGTATTAAATTGCATGGATTGAATGTCATAATTTAAAGTTTACATTAGACAAAGAAATTTTGCTTTAAAATATGAAATTATCTCATTTGGTGCATTATTCATACACATTTTTATTTATTTGGAATATATAGTTCAGAACATGGATTGTAACAAAGATGAGGTATATTTGTGATGTTGAAATTCTTATTTCAACAGTCAGACTTAATTTGCAAAATTATCTTGCAATGTGTTAACTTCTTAAATTTTATGAGTTCCTTTTGGGTGAAGGTAATTTTATTTTATCATGGATAATATGTGGTATAATTACAAAATGAAGACATAATATTGTTGTTGTTGTTAGGTGCCATCGAGTTGTCTACCACTCATAGGGATCCTCCTAAGGTTTACGATGGCTGATTGTTTTAGAATTGTAGCAGGGGTGGGCTGCCACATCTTGCTCCCATGAAAACATATTAGATTATACAAAATTATATAAACTATTAAATTTTAGAAAATACTAAATAGGCATAAAGATGAATGATTTCTATATAAGTTATTAGGACACAGTCTCTATATTCTGATAATATAATAAAAAATAGTCAGTGAGTACTTTGAGTTACTTAATGAACTCCTAAAAGCCCCACTGCATATATGAACTAGTTTGCTGGAAAAATTGGCTAAGTAGGTAATAATAAATTTGATGGTAATAGTGTAAATATGAAAGATTTTTGGTATTGCAATATAAGATACATGTATTTTTGTTTCAATAAATCTAATATTTATGTTCAAACACCTTGTATCTGCAGACAAGACGACTCAGTAAATGTACTAGAATAATCGGTAGAAAAACAAAGAAATCTTAAGAATTAAATGTTGGGAAAATGATGGCTAAGGAAACAAATTGAAACTGACAGCATGGTAATAATAATGCAACTCCAAAATAAAACAAAAAAGGTCAGCTAAGAATAACAAATAAGGGCAGAGAGTAAGTATTACTCAAATTTAGATGCAATACAGTGTCAGTTAGCACAGATTGAAACATGCTTTACATAAAATTCCAAAATCTGCAAGGAAAGGAATAAGTGATTTAAAAAATTGCCTGGTCACTAGTAAGAAAAATAAAAGGCAACCTTCTTTTCTAAATTTAAAAATTTGCTTTGTACCACCTCCAGATCTGATATTTATAGTTGAAATATGATAAAATATTTCAGATAGTGAAGTATTATCACAGAATAATCAATATAATAGATTATAAAGGTATGAGTAAAATGACTTTGCAATACAAAAAGCTATATATATTTTGATACTTATGCTGAAGTTAAAGCAAGTTCTTTATGTTTAGTTCTTATTTTGTGTGTTTTGGGGGGATTTGGTCTATATTAAACCTAGAAGGTAACAATTAGAGGTAAAGTGAAAAGCCAGAAAAAGCCAATGTACAAATTATAAATATAATACAGAAAATTTTGTAGTACATCTCAATGTTATATAATTTCTTTTTATCAAAACAACTTCATTGCAAATCAATGTGTTCTCTATTAACTATGAAATCCTTATTTTGTTACCTTTGTGACTGATAGGAAAAAGAATATGAAGAAAAAAGTGACAGAGCAGTTGTTACCTTTATCATGATATGATACAATGCTTATATTGTGAAAATAAAATATGTATAATGTATTCATTTGACTTACTGGCTTGCTGGTTATCATTGATTTTTCTCTTCTATTGTTCTTGTTGTTATTAGGTGCCCTTGAGTTGAGTCAGACTCATAGAGACCCTATGTACAGCAAATTGAAACACTTGCCGATTCTGTGCCAGGCAAATGATCTTATTTATGTTTAATCCCATTGTTGCAGTCACTGTGTCAATCCATCTGGTGGAGGGTTTTCCTCTTTTGCGTTGACCTGCCACTCTCCCAAACATGATGTCCTTCTCCAGGTATTGATCTCTCCTGACTACATGTCCAAAATATGTAAGACACAGTCTGGGCATTCTTGCTTCCAAGGAGCACTCTGGTTGCACTTCTTCTAGGACAGATTTGTTGGTTCTTTTGGCAGTCCATGGTATATTCAATAGACATCTCCAGCACCACAATTCAAAAGCATCAACTCTTTTTCTGTCTCCCTTGTTCAATGTGCAGCTTTCACAACCATATGATGTGACTGAAAATACCATGGCATGACTCAAATGCACCTTTGTCTTCAATGTGACATCTTTGATTTTCAGTACTCTAAAGAGATCTATTGCCACAGCTTTCCCTAGAGCAATGAGTCTTTAAATTTCTTGACTGCTGCTCCCACAGGTGTTGATTATAGAGCCAAGCAAAGAAAAATCTTGGAAAATGTCAATCTTTTCTCCATTTATTGTGAAGTTGCATGCTGACCCAGTCTTAACAATTTTTGTTTTGTTGATGTTTAGTCGTAACCCATATTGAAGGCTATGATCTTTGATCTTCATCAGTAAATGTTTTAAATCCTCTTCACTTTCAGCAAGCAAGTTGTGTCATCTGCATAACGCAGGTTGTTAATAAGTCTTCCTCCAATCTTGATGTCGCATTCTTCCTCATAAAGTCCAGCTTCTCGGATTATTTGCTCAGCATATAAATTGAAGAGATAGGGTGAAAGTACACACCCCTGTCGCACACCTTTCTCAACTTTAAGCCATGCAGTGCTTCCTCGTTCTATTTGAACAACTGCCTCCTGGTTCACGCACAAATTTCTCATGAGCACAATTAGGTGTTCTGGTATTCCCATTTTCCGAAGTGATATCCATAATTTATTATGATCTGCACAATCAAATGCCTTTCCATAGTCAATAAAGCATAGATAAACATCTTTCCAATATTCTTTGCTTTCAGTTATAGCCCTGTGGCATCTGATCCCATCAGATCTTGGAAGCTAAGCAGAGTTGGGCCTGGTTACTACCTGGCTGGCAGACCGCCTGGGAACACCAGTAGCTGTAGGCTTAAAAGAAGGACCTGGCAACCCCCTCTCAAAAATCAATCTGCCATTGAAAACCCTATGAACATCAGAGAAGCACTGGCAATAGTGTTGCCCCTGTTGTACAGAGGGTCGCTATGAGTCGGATACTGACTCGACGGCACCTGACAACAACAACAACAATTGCTTTCAGCTAATATCCACCGGACATCAGCAATGATGTCCCTGGTTCTCCACCCTCTTCTGAATCCAGCTTGTTTTTCTGGTAATTCCCTGTCTATACGTTGCTGCAGTTGCTTGTGATCTTTAGTAGAATTTTGCTTATGTGCGATATTAATGATATTGTCCAATAGTTTGCACATTCAGTTGGATGGCCTTTTTCTGGAATAGGCACAGATATGGATCTCTTCCAGTCAGTTGGCCAAGTAGCTGTTTTCCAACCTGTTGGTACAAACATGTTAACACCTCCAGTGCTGCATCTGTTTGTTGAAACATCTCTGTTGGTATCCTATTAATTCCTGGGGCCTTGTGTTTTGCCATTTCTTTCATGGCAGCTTCCACTTCATCCTTCAACACCATAGGTTCCTGTTCATATGCAACTTCTTGGAATGGTTGGTCATCTACCAATTCTTTCTTGTATAATGACTCTGTGTATTCTTCCTGTCTTCTTTTGATGTTTGCTGCATCATTTAATATTTTCCCTGTTGAATCTTTCACTACTGCACTTGAGGCTTGAAGTTTTTCTTCACTTCCTTAAGCTTGACAAACAGAGAGCATGTTCTTCCCTTTTGGTTTTCTGCCTCCAGCTCTTTGCACATGTCATTAAAATATTTGTTTTTGTCTTTTCGAGCTGCCTTCTGAAATCTTCTGTTTAGTTCCTTAGCTTCATCATGTCTTCCTTTTACTTTAGTTGCTCAACAATCAAGGTCATGTTGTACTGTGTCTTTTGACATGTAATTTGGTCTTTTCTTTTTTTCTTGTCTTTTTAATAACTTTTTGCTTCCTTCTTGAATGATACCTTCATGTCATGCCACAACTCTTCTGGTTTCCTGTCATTTGTGTCTAATGCATTAAACCTATTTTTGAGGTGGTCTCTTAACTCAGGTGGGTATACACAAGGCCATACCCTGGCTCTCCTATATTTGTCCTAATTTTCTTCAGCTTCAGTTTGAACTTGCATATGAGAAGTTGATGGTCTGATCCACAGTCAGCACCTGGTCTTGTTTTGACATTTTGTATAGAGCTTTTCCATCATCTCTTTCCACATACGTAGTCAATTTGATTCCTGTATGTTCCATCTGGTGAAGTCCATGTGTATAGCCTCTGTTTATGTTGTTGAAAAAATGTATTTGTAATGAAAACGTCCTTGGTCTGACAAAATTCTATCATGTGATCTCCAGCTTCATTTCTGTCACCAAGACCACATATTCCAACTATGTGCAATTTATTCTCACTCTGCATTTTATTCTCAGGATTACAAAAAAGATGTGTAAAAAAGTGCCATGCCTCAATAAATATTTGTAAATGTACTTAATCACTTTTAATAGGAATCTAGTATTGAGGTAAAATGACAGCAGTACTTAGTTCCCTTGCATACTTTTGAGAACTATATATTTATCAGAAAATGATTTTTTTCTTTTCTCACTTCCCATTAGTCTCTCCACTGATAGTATGATTGATCCCCTAGTCCTCTCTTCTCCCAAATTACTATGAAATGATCAAAAGATATCTACTCTTTGAGGTTCAATAACCCACTCTGGCTTGGTATGGTTAAGATTTAAACTGAAATTTCAATGTAAATATCATAGAAAAGGGGCAGGATTGCTAATAACCACCCATTTGTAGGTTTACCTGACAGGTGTTTGTTTTCACAGAAGCTGAGTTTTATTTAGTCTTGACTCATTGAGCCTGAAATGCTTACAGACACTTCAGGGAACATAGGTCCCTGCTGTTCAAATGACAGAGCTCTGTAAATGAGTTCCTTAGGTAGATGCCACTGCATGCTGCTTTAGATTAT
>VMDO01032312.1:0-19154 GCA_007922755.1 Pedetes capensis | reverse complement strand
ACATACATCACTTTATTTCTTGCACAGTAACTTGAAGAAAGAATGGACTTAAAGTTTATTGAATAAATGGATGAAAATATCAAACATTTATGAATGAAATAATCAATGAATGAAATGAAATAGATTAATGCCCTATTAGTTGAACTATGAAATAGATTTACTTCATAAAAATTCATTTTTTCCTATACTATTGTTACTTGAACAATATACCAGGTTTAAGTTATTTGTATAAAACTGACTCAGCTACCCTGTATATGAACTATGACTACCACAAACCTCATGTATTCTTTAGTTAATTATCAGCCTATATGTTGCAAGCTGGTTTGGGGGATAACTCTCCAGCTCATTTCTAAACATTTTCTATGTTTTTGAGGTTCCATTTTTATAGCTGTACTATACAATTGTATTTGTGTTCTTTAGATTGCTAGCATCCCTAAACTGACTTATGCTGCTTATTTTCAAAGGAAAAGAGGGCAACACAATATGCAGCAAGAGACTAGTTTTGAAACTTGGAGGTTTTCTCTGAGAATCCTGTTCAAGTAAAAATATTTCAAATTTAGGAAGCACAAAGTTTAATGAAGACTGGGATACCTTCAACATCAATATAATGTCAGAGTCTCTGATCAAGTGAGTTTACTGAATAATATCTACAACTGTTTTCTACATGCATAGCAGCCTTTTTAAAGATATCAGGATATTGTTTTTTTTTTTTCAATAAAATCAGTTAAATCTGAACTTGTTGTTATTGTTAGGTGCCATTGAGTCAAGTCCCACTCATAGCAACCCTATGTACAACAGATCAAAATACTTCCCAATTCTGTACCAGGTACATGATCTTATATATATTTAAGCCCATTGTTGCAGACACTGTGTCAATCCATCTGGTGGAGGGTTTCCCTTTTTTTTCTTCACCAGCCACTCTCCCAAACATGATGTCTTTCTTCAGGTATCGATCTCTCCTGACTACATGTCCAAAATATGTAAGATGCAGCCTGGCCATCCTTGCTTCCAGGGAGCACTATGGTTGCACTTCTTCTAAGAGAGATCTGTTGATTCTTTTGGCAGCCCATGGTATATTCAATAAATGTCTCCAGTACCATAATCCAAAAGCATCAATTCTTTTCCTGTCTCCCTTGTTCAATGTCCAGCTTTCACAACCATATGATGCCACTGAAAATGCCATGGCATGAGTCAGACGCACCTTCATCTTCAGTGTGACATCTTTACTTTTCAATACTCTAAAGAGATCTTTTGCCACAGCTTTTCCTAGAGCAATGCGTCTTTTGATTTCTTGACTGCTGCTTCCACGGGTGTTGACTATAGAGCCAAGCAAAGCAACATCTTGGACAACCTCAATATTTTCTCCATTCATTGTGAAGTTGCATACTGACATAGTCATAAGGATTTTTTTGTTGTTGATGTTTAGTCAAAACCTATACTGAAGGCTATGATCTTTGATCTTCATCAGTAAATGTTTTAAATCTTCTTCACTTTCACCAAGCAGAGTTGTGTCATCTGCATAATACAGGTTGTTAATGAGTTTTCCTCCAGTCCTGATGCTGCACTCTTCCTCATAAAGTGCACCTCATGGAAGTTCTACCAATTCAACTACTGTAACCTTAATTATTGGGAGAAGGACCCAGCAACCCACTCCTGAAAATCAATCTGCCATTGAAAATCCCATCAATAGCAGAGAAGCACTTACAATACTGTTTTGCCTGTTGTACATAGGGTCATTATGAGTTGGACACTGACTCAGTGGCACCTAACAACAATAATGAACCTCTACTGGAAAAACATATTTCTTTTCTAGTTTACAGTAAAAACAAAACAAAACAAAAAACTATTGAACATGATTCATCTTTAACACTTACCTATGATGTCTAAATTACACTCTAATAATAATTTCTGTTGCTTTGAGATTAATCATAGCAAGGAAAGAAAAATATTTTTTTCGACTCTTCCTACATAAAGAATAAATCTTTTGAAGTAAGTAGAGCTAAGGAATTACAATGTTAGTGTCAGATTTCAGTTGAAAGTGTTAATAGTAAAAAACATCCAAAAATTGCCCTTATAATAATATCAGGACCAAGAAGGAATCATGGAGCAAAGGAAGCAATTTCTACAAACAAAATGTAAAGCATAAAACACAAGTAGAAGTTAAGAGCTGACGTGAACTTACTTGGGTGTGTTTGTGAAAATACGCAGGTAAAACTGAGGGAATTACTACTGAATGGATTTCAGGGCAAATGGAGTCAGAAGTATAATCATAAATTATAAGGTAAGGTTTAAATGTTGCTATACCCTCTCTCTTCCATTTCCTATGAAAAATGATTGCCTACTCCTGCATGGAAATCAGTAAAAGAGTTCTCAGTCCATCTGATCATGGTATGAAAGGGTAAAAATTGTGTGGCACAAAATCCCTAGGAAGAGGAAAGACTAATTAGGTCGACATATGAAGACTCACAATCTATTTCAAAACCTCCCCCCTCACCTTCTGCTTTCAACCCTTGTCAAGCATACCAGGTGTTAATAGAAAATTTATGGAGATTATTTGTCCCTGATGTTACTTCTTTTTTAAGTGGTTAAAGGAGGATTTCTCACAAGGGATTTTGTCTGTTTTAGTTGCAGTATTATTGTTATCTAGAGTGACTCTTTTAAACACAGGGTGCCTGTGATTTAAGATTTATCCTGTTCATCTTCTTAAATGTGCTAAACTTGAATTTCTATCCTTTCCTAATGAAAACTGTGTAAGCAATACTTCCAAGGCATCATGTGCACACATGCTAAAGTAGGTAGACACTGACAAGTACAAACATGGAAAAACAATTATTTGAGCAACATATCTTTTATTAATACTGATGGGACAAATGTCTAAAATAAATAGACTGCATATATGTTTGGATCAGGAAATATCTACCACCAAATCCATAATTGTAGAACCAGTCACAAAAATTCCTTCTTGCCATAACAACTGAAAACTAGTCAAAAGATATGAAAAAAATCCTTGAATTTGAACACTGAACAGACAACACAAGAGTTCAATCACTCAGAGAAGAGAAACTAATGAGATGGACCTTGTAATCGTCTTGATAGCATAGGAAGCAGAAACCTGTACAGAGCTGAAAATTTTTGCCGAGTTAAGGACAGGAAGATCAGAATTTTAGGAGAATAAAGTTGCAGAAATTTATATACTGGAAGGAGTTACACAGATTAAGAGTTCAAGAAATCTGTATGAAATCCTCTTGAGTCTATTCCTGAACACTAAACCATTATATGTACAGAGAGAAATGTTATGACCTCAGCAAGAACAACTACGAAAAAAGTATAAACTGAAAAATTGCCAGAACCCATACATGGCTTTGAGACACTCAGCTTCTGACCATCCAGAATAGAGATACACTTGGAATATTCTACTGGTGCCCAAGAAGATCATGCCTTATGATTTGGGTAAAGTTAGTCCTGGCCTAAGCAGCAGCTACTTAATACCTTCATTCAGGAAGTTCAAAGCCATCCTGGAGAATATAAACTTGATCCACATATAAAATAATTGTCAGCCAAAGGACAAAATAAAACTATTTTTAAAAAGATAATAAAATTTGAATGCTCAACTAAAAATTTTCACAATATCAAGCAATGGATAGAAACTATTAGACGGAAATGAAACAGGAAAAATATAATCTTCAACCTAGAGAAAAATCAAAAACAGAAACAGAAGTGACAGAAATGGTAAAATTCAACAAAAAATACTTTGAACCAGTTGCTATAAATTTGCTGAGATTCTAAAAGTAAATATGAGCATAATGAAAAGGTAAATTAAAAATACATAAAAAGTCTAAATTAAACTTCTAGATTAGGATAAATGCAGAGAAAATATTTGCTAAGTAAGTATAATAGGAATGGGGCTACTTCATAAAAAGGTATCAGTGAACATGAAGAAATAAGAATATAAATTATCAAATTATATAGATGGATAGGTAGATAGATAGACAAATAAGGGCTAGGGTTTAGCTCAGTTGGTGGAGCGCTGCTCTGTAGTTCTTGAAGGCTAGGGGTTTGAACCCCAGCACTGCAAAAATGGGAGAAGTATGTGGCAGTCCATTCCCCACCCCCTCGAAAAAAACAATCCTGAAACAATCAGTCATGAAAACCCCATGAAGGTCACTATGAGTCAGACGTGACTCAACAGCACCTAACAACACTAACAAAAATATTTTAGATAGGGTCTCACTATATGTCTCAGACTGGCTTTGAACTGGTGATCCTCCTGCCTCAGCTTCCTAAGCACTGGGATTACATGTGTGTTCTACCACACTTAGGTCAAATGAAATATATGCATATTTATTTATTTATTTATTTATTTATTTATTTATTTATAAGTTAGATAGAAGAATAGAGTCTCAAGTGAGCTTTGGGACATCAAGTGGTTGAACATGTGCAACTGGAATACTTGGGAAAATATAATAAAAGCAGAAAAAATTGAGCAAATAATGTTCAAAGATTTTACAAATTTAAAATATACCAATAAAACAGAGAGATGAAAGAAATGTCACAAATTCTAACCAAGAAAAATAAAAATATATATTTGGTATTATACTGCAGAAGTATAAAGCTCATAAATCAAAGAACCCAATGCTTAAAAAAAATCACCGTAAATAGCAGTAGTACTGTATATTCTTGAATCTAGTCCATACCCTTTCAACAGTTTCAGTAAGGATACATATATGTAAGAGTATATATATATATATATATATATATATATATATATATATATATCTCCCCTTATTTTAGAATAAATTTATATAATGTAAATATAATTTTGGAGCATAATTTCATTTGAGTAATTGAAGCTGTGTATGAGAGTTTCTTGCAAAGAGAATATAGAGTGAAAATAAGAGAAGGCCTGCAATGGTACATTGGAATAGTCTAAAGTTGCATGCCTTGATGAAGAAACATGGTCACAAATGAGATATTAGAGCAGAAAACAGATTTTAAAAATGGACAAAATCAAGAACATTTATATGGCCAGGCTTTTACAAAATATTTCACAATTTTGGTTGTATTAATCCCATTCCCTAGATTAGGGTGTATTGTCATTGTTCCTGCAGAATAGACTGATTGATTGATTTACATCTCACAGCATTCCCCTATCTGTCCTCCTATCCTAACTTGAAGTAGATATCTCTCAGATTGCTAGCATATTTGAGGAAAAGCAGCAGGTGCAAGCCCATAGCCATATATTTAAGCTGCTGCTGCCATTGCTACATGTCTACAGTATCCATTTTCAAGGATCATTAATTTACATGCATGCCATTCCCAGTCATATTTCTGAAGTTTCTTGTCTGAGCACCCAGGTAAACTATTCTGTTATTCACCATATTCTACTAATTTTCTCATACTTAATCTCCTATCACTCTTTCATGGTCTGGGTCAGTCTCTGTTGTTGAACAGAAATTCCTGTTTTCACTATTGGCACTTCTTCCTTGAAGTCACTTATGGTAATATTTTCATGGTGTGACTACCAGAGCGATGAGCCTCTGGGACCCTTCTGGTTTAACACCATTCCAAAGTCAGTGTCCTTCCTGTGTGCTCTGATAGTAACTCAACTAAAAAAGAATTGGGAGAGAAGGAAGTAATAAACCTTGCTTTATAGTGAAAATTGATTTCATAGAGCCATTGGGGGAGGAGAAAATGGAACATGCATAAAATTACCACAAATATCCTAAAGCAAAAGAACTATGCCATTTGTCTATGCTGTATCTTTTATGAAACTAGATGTTTAGTTAAGCCCATGAAACAAGGAAATCCAAACAAAGTAAAAGGTACCAAAGGTGGTGACCTATGGACTTTTCACTTATGGTAAAATTTTATACCATATGTTGTTTCCCTAAATAGAATCAGTATTTCTACAAGGGAACAACTTTTTGAGAGTAGTCATTGAGATTTAAAAATATATATGCAATTTATAAATACTTTTCTTTTTAAAAGAAAATTTTAAAACAAATAGTAGGCTAGTTTGTCTTTGAGTGAGGTCATAACAAACTGTTCACTGAAATGTTAACTCAAAAGATGCCAAACCATGTTTTCATATTACAAGTTATCATTTTTAAAAATCTTCTATTCATATGAAGAATAATATAGAAATTTCTCTGTGAATGGTGAGATTTCCTTCTCCATTTCCTGTAATTACTTACACTTCTTAGTTGGTAGAATGCTTCTCTGTGCTCTCTGAGGCCCTGAGTTTTATCAACAGCACTGCAAAAATGAGAAAAGGGCACAGCAGCCCACTCCCGAAGCAATCCCGAAACAATCACCCATTGAAAACTCTATGAACAGCAGTGAAGCACTGACATAGTGCCAAGCACAGCATTGGGGAGTATTTCATTTTGTGGTACACAGGGTTTCTATGAGTTGTATCCTATTTGACAGCACCTAACAGCAACAATAACAGAAGCAATAACAACACCCTTCTTTCAGTAATATTGATTTTCATTTTTTAGTATCTACCACCCTCCATTTCCTTTAAGTTAATTATTTTAGATCCTATACACTCTTTTCATAGCCAATCCAAGTGCTAGAGCAAGGTTGATAATTATATATAAACTTATAAGAGATTGTTGTTGTCGTTAGGTGCCATGAAGTCAGACTCATAGCAACCCTGCGTACAACAGGTGAAACATTATTGTCAGTACTTCTCTGCTGTTCATAGGGTTTTCAATGGTAGATTGTTTTTAGGGAGTGTGTTGCCAGGTCTGTCTCGCAAGCCTATAGCACCTGGCATTCCCAGGCAGTCTACCATCCCAGTACTAAACAGGCCCGACCCTGCTTAGCTTTCGAGATCTGATGGGATCAGATGTCACAGGGCTAGGGCTGCACGCCTATAAGAGATTAGTGGCTGGGATTTAGTTCAGTTGGTAGAGTGCCACTCTGTAGTCTCTGTGGTCTGGAGTTCCATTCCCAGCATTGCAAAAATGGAAGAAGGATGTGGCAATCCACTCTTGTGGCAATCCACTCCCGAGGCAATCCCGAAACAATCAACCACTGAAAACCCTATAAGGATCAGTATGAGTCAGACACGATGCAACAGCACCTAACAACAACAACAACAACAACAACAACAAGAGATTAGTGAGTAATTTTCAGGTTTCTAAAAAATAAAAGCAAAACTGCCTGCTGCATGGCACAAGCCTGAAATCTCAGTGACCCAGGGGTGCAGGGGAGGTGGTAAAGACAGAAGGAACAAGAGTTCGAATCCAGAGACAGCCTGTGTAACTTAGTGATGCCCTGTCTCAAAATTTAAAAAGTAAAAAATGGGCTGGAAAATGCACCTCAGTGGTAGAGCACTTCAACCCTAAACACTGAAGGAAAAAAAATGCAAAACATATGAATTCATTAATTTCAGTAGAAACAGATGGCAAAGTATACAGGAATTAACCGTGACAACTTATTCATCTTCTGAAATCTTTTGTACAATAAGAAAAAAGTTGTACCAACTCATGCTTAATCTTTAGGCAGTTCCTGTCATTTAGCATGGAATTAATAGAGTTTGTAATCTTTGGCTAAGGTAAAATTATAGGATTAACTAGATATGAAAACCTTGTCTTCACATACACTTTGTAAGGTTTCCAGGTAATATAATTATGAGGAATCTAATCTATGACTGTTAGAGCCTGGTTACTATTAATTATAGTGGACAAGTGGGATAGTCTAAGCAAATATGATCAGAAAATTAGAATAAAATTAGAAACATTATTTTTTCATAATTCAATTTGCTTTAAGTGGTTTCTGCCCATTTATAAGCAATGAACAACAAGATAGATGGCTATGATTTTAGTGTCAAGGAGACTCGCCAGCTTAAATGTAATGGGAAAGATTTTATCTAACTGAAAGAATGGAAATGTACATTTATATTTAAGAGTATGTTTGGACATATGGTAGAGAATATTTCTAAATTGAGTGAACTTTTATCTCCCGTGCCTTCCACAACTCATAAAATATACTTGCCATTATGTAGCTGTGAAAAGTAAATATCATTAGTTGTCTTCCCTCTGGAATCTGAGCTTTTTGAATGGTAAAACCTCAATTTATCCACATCTATTTCTCTAAAATGAGAAAGAAATAAGTGAAGTGTAGATTCTGCCAAAACCTGCTAAGTAAACTAGAGAAATGAGGACAGCTAAGTGTGTTTAATTATTTCTAGGTTCCAGAGACCTATTTTTTCAAAGTTGCTTAATGTTTACTTCAATTTTTGTGAGCCATTATGTGATTATCTGAAAAATGAACCTGGAGTAAGAGATGATGCCAAAGGCCCCTCCCACTTATCTTCTGGAAATACTTTTTTTCTAAACAGAGCAGCAAAATCCATTCAAAATATATAACTCTCCCTGACAAAACTTTGTTGTTAACTTAAAATTTTTAAATCACATTTGTATCCATTGCCTTATTTAATCTCTATATCAAAACTTTGTGATAAATTTTATTACTTGTTCTTAACTTGGTGACTAACTGTTATTGAGAGATGCTTAGTTTGACCAAGATCACCCACCAAATTAGCAGAAGATAATTAACTTAAAACCTATTTTTTAAATTTTTTAAATTCTATATGCTGCTGTACTAACCTTGCTTTTTCCTTGCTTTTATTTTCTAATTTTGAATTATATTTATGCACAATATTTTCTGCTTTCTTATTGTTGTTGTTGTTAGGTGCCGTTGAGTCGGTATCCAACTCATAGCGACTCTCTGTACAACAGGGGAAACACTATTGTCAGTGCTTCTCTGCTGTTCACAGGGTTTTCAAAGGCAGATTGATTGTTGGGAGGGGGTTGCCAGGTCCTTCTCCCAAGCCTACAGCATCTGGTGTTCCCAGGCGGTCTCCCATCCAGGTACTAACCAAGCCTGACCCTGCTTAGCTTCTGAGATCTGACGGGATCAGATGCCACAGGGCTACAGCTGAAGGCCTGCTTTCTTATATTTGCCCATATTTTATGATCATTTCATTTACATACAATTTATTTCCTTAATCAACATTAGCTGTTTTGTGACTAGGGACAATTTACCTTATTTGTGTTTTTTTATGTCCACGTACATTTCCTAGTTTTCCTTTTATTTTTGTACATAGTAAGTATCTAATAACTGTTTGTTGGATTAATGTTTGATAAAAGTGCTATTCTTATATCTATCAATTGTATGTGTTCAAACAGTTTGACTTGGAAATTTTTCATGACATTAAGGAGGTCAAAGCACTTAAATATACCAAGGAACAATTGCACTTAAAAAATACAGGGTAGCCTATGAGTTTGTTAAATTAACTTTGATTCAGCTCTGTTAGGGTAGGCATTTTTTGAACTAGCTGAGCTATTTCGCTTGCTTCCACTGCCTGGAATTTGATAGGACCTTTTAGTCTTCCCAGGGCTTTAATGATATTCATGGAAAAGCAGGCTGCATTTTTTAAATCTAATGAGGTGTCAGTTTCCTTAGTGACTCATTTTCTCTTTTGTCCTTCGCTATTTCCCATTTTCGGCTTCTGAAACAATATAGACTAACCAAAGCATAAAGGACTATTATCAAGAAAGCATTTGGAACTTAAAACACATCAGAACCAAGACTCAACATCAATTTTAACAACTGCTTAATATATTCCCCCAATTTTTAATTTGCACCACAAAATTTACATCACAGAGAGATCGCATATTTATAACAGCATTCATCAGATGATCCTTCAGATCCTTCAACATTTTACCATTTTAGCTCTCCTATGCTCCAGTGAAATAGGTTTTAGAGAATGGACACTGTGAATAGACAAATTCAACCTCTGCCCACTAACACTAATTTAAAGTTTTCCAAAAGTCTTTTTATAAGAAATGTATCTTTTCTTTGGCCAATACTATCTGAAATTTTTGTATTTTCTACTCATTTTTTTAGGAAACTCCTTATTAAATTTCAAATATATTGACCTGAAAGTAATATTTTAACCTATGTGTATATTAGCATATATTTATCAATAACAAACAAGCAAGACCCTGAGAGATGAATATTGGTGTTTTACTCATATGATTTAACCCCCATTAAGGATCCATGGTGAGACCCAGCTTTAAAAAGCAGAGATGAAAGATGATCAAAGAATTAGGGAATCCAACAGGTCATAGTTGGAACCTTGGTTTATATCTCATTCACATGCAAACACACTGATCTCCACTACATCTTCAGCAGTTGAGAATTTAACCAGTTTTTGTTTTGATTTTTTGTTAGTAGTTGTAAAGGTTCAAGGCATGCAGAAATCTGTAGGGCTTTTATTTTGTTTTCCCTGAGGCATGATTGCAAATAGTAACTTGAATAACCAATATGTGTACATGAAATACTTATCTTGTACAGAAGTCACTTGTCCAGCAAGGATATCTTCCCCCCTCAGTAAAAGTTGAAGTTCTTTCCGGTTAAAGTATAGATGCTATTAAAATTTCTACTTTCATTCCAATATTACCTTGCTGTGTTTCTTAATTTTCCACCTATTGATATTTTAGGGGTCAATATTTTAGATATGTTAAATTTTATTTATGATAAAAGAATATGGCGTACATTATGTCTCATTTCAGTGTTTTATGACTTATACCTATTCCCTCTCTCTTACTAAACACACACACAGACACAGACACAGACACAGACACACACACACACACACACACACACAGAGTCACACAAAGACAAAAATATAGTCATGCATGGCATAATGACATTTCAGTTAATGACCATCTGTGTATATGATGGAGGTTCCATAAAATTATAATGAAGCGGGAAACTTCTTATCACCTAGTGACTTCATAGCTATCACATATTTTAGCACAATCCATTACTTATGTTTGTAGTGATGCTAATGTAAACAAATCTATTGCACTACCAGTTGTATAAAATACAGCATATATAGTTATGTTGTTAAGTGCCACTGAGTTGGATCCTACTCATAGAGACCTTAAGTACAGCAGAATGAAACACTACCAACACTGATTCATGCTTGCCATCTTTTTATATCTGAGCTCATTGTTGCAGACACTGAGTTTCTTCTTATTTCTAGTTGTGCCACATCAGCAAAAGGAGGTCCCAGGGGCTTTTACTCCATTCCCATCATTAATGTTGAACCTACTTTGAGGAGGTAACTCTTCCCCATTCATTTTTTGAATGACTTCCAGGTTTGGGGGCTCATTTTCTGGCACCATATTTGACAGTGATTCTATTCACAGCATTTTCAGTGACTGATTATTTCAGGAGTGGGCTGCAGGGTTCTTCTGCCTTACATGCATATAGTTATGCATAATACATAAAACTTGATAATGATCATAACTTATTATGTTATTGGTTTTGTATTTACTATGTTGCAGTTTTCATCATTATTTTGTAGTATACTTCTACTTATAAAAATATTTACTGTAAAACAGTGTGTGGAATTATGCTGGCAGCAGTCTCATTTTATATTTCTTGATTTTCTCTTGTGCTGAATTAATCTTGTTATTTTGTTCCGCATAGCCCCTAAATGTACAAAATCAATTGCTAATAGTATTTTCAGAGGAGGTCACATCAAGTGATGGACCTGGAAATGAAATTAAAAGTAATTAAGTAGTACAAAGGTGAAAAATCAATATTGTTTTTTGCTTTTCAGTCAGGCTTATCATATTCCTCTTCAGATATGATCTCAAACAAAAAGAAGAAAAGAATGGAGTCTATTATGGGATTTACTTCACAGAAGGCAATGACACTAAGAAAATTTTGAAAAGGGCTTATATCAGATATGGAAAATTTTTAATGACCCGGATTGAAGACCAGACACAGACACAGAAGACCAGACCACTGTTTGCAACTTCCACAGAAGTGTATCTCTCCCAGCATCAAAACTTGACTGCAATGTTGGACTTACTGAAACATCAGGGTGGATTAAAGGATGCAAGAATCATTTATTGATTACATAAGGTGCAAGTGTGAGTGCTGATATGAAAGTAGCTGAAAAAAATTATAAATACTTTATAAACTAATGTGGAGGATAATTACTTACCAGTGCTAATCTAATAAGAGAAATCTGGCAGAGCAATGGGCTATACCATATAGCCTAAATATGTAGGTGGCCATAACATGTAGATTCTTGTTAGTACATTCTATGTTGTTTGCACAACTTTCAGATTGTCTAAGGACACATTTCTCAGAGCCCATCCCTTTTTGGTAAGTGATGCATGACAGTATATATTTCATTTACATTATTATTCAGGCTTTTGTATCAATTTGTCTACTGACTTGGTCCACTTCTGTGAGAAAATTACGTATTTAATAGTCACAAAAATTGTATTTTTATCAAGCAAACTGTCTTTTTCATATCTATTTTTCTAGTTTCCCCTTAGTGACCTTCATAGACTTGAGTCTTATTTCAAGAATAGATTGCTCTGTTACTTATTCTCTACGTCTCCATTTGATAGATTTTCTCCTGTGAACTCTACTATTTGAGTGCTAAGTTCTCTGGAAATAGCCTCCATTATTTTTCTTTAGCATTTGTGACTTCCTAGTGTTTACACTTTTGCTTCTCTGTCTTGAGATATTTTCTATACTTGAATTTCCAGTCTTTAATTACAAGTATGTAGTATGCTTCTTCAGTTTACCCACTTCATTTTGTGTCATGTAGCATCATGCCTTTTATCCCAAAAATGTTTTGAGATACACTTGAATCTCGTTGTTAATATTATCCTCATCCAATGTTATAGGCACTTTCCTTGTTCTGTTTTACTTACTAGTTCTAGTTCTTTTTTACTGTCCTCACTTTGTTCTGAATGACTTCGGTCTCAAGTTAATGCAGAAACCTTAATGAATATCCGATGCATTTGTTAACTCTCCAAGCCTGCTCTGAATCTGAGAGGAAGTTATTGAAGGTCAGCATGTTTGGTGGAAGGCAGTGCAAATGCTCCCACGAGTGCCTAGGGAGTAAAATCAGGCAGCCTTGCTGGGGTTCCTAAAATAGGTCTCCCAACTCTTGGGTCTTCTGACATTTTCTCAGCTTCAGGGAAAGGATGACTTCGAAACCAGTATCGTTCCTCTCATGTGTTTGGTTCCAGGAATATCAGATACACTTATACAAAATTTAGACACTTCCCTCCAAAGGTCCCAAGTAGCTGAAGGTCACTTCTAAGTAGAGTCATTCAATGTCTTATGCCTTGGGGCTCCAAGCCCCAAGGGGATTTTTCTGGTACTGACACCACAGCGGTGAAAATCTGACATAAGTCTCCCACTGGATCTGCTACAGAGTTGAGGCCTAAATTGGGCTTAGGTGACAGTGAGTTCCAGCAGTAATGTTGCTTGAAGGAAAGGTGAATTGGAGATGGTAAGAGCTTATTTCAGAAACTGGGCCCTATTTTGGTCATTGGAGTCAAAACTCTGAATGAGAATGCCATAGATCCTAATTCTTTGACTCCTGTATTCTCATTTTATTGTTAGGTGCCTTTGAGTCAGTATCCGACTCATAGTGACTCTATGTACAACAGGCAAAAGCATTATTGTCAGTGATTCTCTGCTGTTCATAGGATTTTCAAGGGCTGATTGATTTTTGGAAGTGGGTTGCCAGGTCCTTCTCCCAAGCCTATAGTGCCTGGTGTTCCTAAGCGGTCTCCCATCCAAGTACTAACCAGGCCCAACCCTGCTTAGCTTCCAAAATCTAATGGGGTCAGATGCTACAGTGCTATAGTCATGTGCCTTAAGGTAATTGAACAAGAATAAGTAATGAAAGATGACTGGGAAAGTTCAGGGCTACATATGATTGTTTTGTTAGGGAAATTGTCCAAAGCATTTAATAATATGAGACATGAATCTGAATAGTAGATCTTGCAGAATTATGAGGTTAAACATTCAAGCAATAGTAACAGGAACAAGAGCTCAATATTAAGACTGGACCTGTGAGAGGTAAGCCTAATCCTCTGAACCTGATATTGGTCCAGGTAAATACAATAATACTTCAAAGTGGGATGAAAAATTTCTTTCTGGGCCCAGTGATGTCAGTTGCAAGTGTTGACATTAACCTTAAACAAACCAGGGTTTCTTTAAACTGAAAGAAAAAATTAGGTCAAGTATAATGAGCATTAAGAAATCCCCATCAGGGCTGGGGATACAGGTCAATACTTGCTTAGTATGTATAATGCCTGGGCTTGATCCCCAGCACTGCAGCCTACAAGCAAATAGCAAATGAAGGAACAAATACAAGGAACTCACCATATCTTATTTTCATGCTATTTCTTTTAATTGAAAGGCACTTGTACTTTCATTTTCCTCAAGAATAAAATACAGATCCAATGTCATATTCTTATAATACTTTGTTCTCCAAAACCATTTGAGCACTCCTTTCTTCTGTCCCACTGCTATTTTATACACATATCTCATAGAACCTGTAAATTTACTGAACCTAACCTCCCTCCCTCCATCATGTGATTGGCCATATAACTTCACTGTTTTATGCATATATAATGACACAATAACTGTCACATTGTATATGTTTAATAAATGTTGATAATAGGCTTAGCCCATTTTCTATTGCTATAGAAAAACCTAAGGTAGTGTACTTTGCAAAGAAAAAAGTATACTTAACTCACTTCTGGAGGTCCAAAAACATTGCACTGGCATCTACTAAACGTCTTTTGGCCAATATCCCCAGCCATGTGGTTTTGTCAAGGGCAGTGCATGGTGCCACATGCCTATAATCCCAGTGACTCAGGATATGGAGGCAGGAGGATTCCAAGTTTGAGGTCAGAGGCAGCCTATGTAGCTTAGCAAGACCCTATCTCATGATAAAAAATTATAAAAGAGGACGGGGTGCAGCTCAGTGATGTATGTATGTATGGGGCTCTGTGTTCAGCCTGCCAATACAATCCCCACAAAAAATTGTCATATAGGAAGTCTGTCTGCTCCAATATGGCTAAAGTTCAAACTAGTGTTGAAGATTGAAATAGAATTAGAGGCTAGTGCCTCTTCATCCATACAGTTAGTGTTATTTTGGGCAAATTATAGACTCTTTTAAGCTTCAACATGCATGTGTAAAACCTGGTTAATTCTTTTCACATGGAATCATTTCCAGCAAATTAACTCATGCCTCTGGAGCTTAGTGCAAGGACTGAGAATTATGAATATTTTAAAAATATTGTATTTTGGTTCGACCAGAAAATATGTCCCAACCCACCTTTTCCTTACCTTTTCTAAAAGAAATCCCAGGAAATGTAAATATTCTTATTTTCAGTATTGCCACAGCTAGGAGTAGTCATTTGGTACTGTTCTAGGTAATATTATATGAGAAAGCTTGTGGGGTGGGCAAAGATAAGTAATTCTAGAAAACCTCTAGTAAGGAGGGTTAGAAGTGTTTGAAGCCATCCTGCATAAACTTATTTCCATTCTTCTTGCCTTGAATTATGTCTTAATTTTCATAGTGGCCCAATTGTACTGATAAGAATGGAAAGGTCCAGTAGCATCACAGAGATGGCAATCTATATACCACTAAGTCTACTGCAATCGATTAATTGAAAACTTTTTTGCCATGTGTGAAATATAAATAAGTTCTTTCATAAGTCACTCTCAGGTTTTCTGTTACTCATAATTGAGTCCAAGCCAAATTGATAAAAAGTTTCCTGGAGAATTAAAACCTTTCTCTGGAGTGATATCATCTTCCCAATTAACAAACATGAGCTGTGTGTCCAACACTTAGCAGAAAACTATGACAGATATATAGCAGTATCGACACATTCACTAAAGATATAAATAATGTCCTGGGATCACATATGTTAGTATAAAACAGTAGGAAAGTGTGAACTACATTCTAGTCATATCATATCTTTCTTGTTTTTTTTCCCATTATTTAGAAATGGAAACAAACAGAAACATTTCTAATTTTATGTACTTTTCATACTATTTAACTAAAAACTCCAAAGTATACTTATTCTGATTATAACCATATTAAAACATTTACATACTAGTCATATCACTTTATCAAGGACCATATCACAGATCTAGGACATAGGTTTCTGTTAGTTAAAATCAGCTGAATAGTGTTATAAAATGAAATAATTCAGTGGCCTAACAAAACATAACTATTTCACCCATGCAAAATCCACCCTGAAATAAGGAAATTATTTAAGGCAATTATTACCATGCAGATATTCAGTGTTTTAGAAGAGTTCGAAGTTTGACTTCAACTTTCTCATACAAGGATTTTATCATGTTTATGGCAAAAGATGACAGAGCTAGAAGTTGACATACTGAAAATTAAATGCTTTCGACAGGACATAACACATATCACTTCTACTTGCCATACTAGTGAGAACTAGCTACAAGCTCACGTAAAACTAAATGTGGTCAAGGAACTGCACACTTGTGTGCATCTCAAAGCAAGAGAGGATCAGATAGCTATGAATTAGTAACATAAATCTAAGGGCCTGAATATTATTAAACATCTAACCCCACCAAATGAGCTACTAATGTTCTTGTAATAACTCCTTAATAATTTATTTTTAATAATTGCTTTTAAAAAATTATTTTCCCAGGGAGTAACCATTAAAGGCAGTCTAAATAGTGGATAATTAAATCTCCAATGTTTCATCAAATACTACCCTGAAATACTGTATATCGTATAATGAAGCGCAGTATTCATTCTAATAAATAATTGGTTACATAAGACCTGCCTATCTGGATTCTTTTCTTTACCTCATGTTTACTTGCCAATTTAAAGAGTGCAGTGTGAGCAATATTTATTCAGTGTAAAAATGTCCTCCCAAATGCACAACATCATCAATTCAATCCATACTGGACTATGACTACAAACAGTTTCTAAATGATTCTTCTTTCTTTCTTTCTTTCTTTTTTTTTTTTTTTCCAGTACTGAGATCCTAAACCCAGGGCCTCGCACATACTTTGCAAGTGCTCTACCACTGAGATGCATACCAACCCCTTTCTAATTTTTTTTTTTGTCTTGGTACAGGGTTTCACAAAGTTACACAGGCTGCCTCTAGCCTCAAACTTGTAATCCTCCTGCCTCAGCCTCCTGAGTCACTGGGATCACAGGTATGTGCCACTGAGCCCAGAATGACCCTTTCTTTCTATTAGACTTTTTTAAAACTCTATCTTCTGACTGACCACTAAAATCCTCAGTTAATATTAGCTATCATCTTTTCTCCTATATCTAAATCCTTGTATATATTCATGAATGGCAGCAAAAGAGGAATACAGTCAATTTTACCCAAACATATCATTGGGTAAATTTCATAACATGGATAAAACTTCACTTAATTCATAGTGAAAGTGTGAATAACTGAATGAGCCAATCCAGGAAAGAAGGGACACTTCTGCAATCCCAGAAACTCAGTAGGTGGAGGCAGGAGGATAGCAAATTTGAGGGCAGAGGCAGCCTCACAACTTAATGAGACTTTATCTCAAAATTTAAAATAAGTAAAAAATGAACTGGGATTGCAGCTCAGTGGTAGATACTTGCAAAAGCATGTGTAAGGTCCTAGGTTCAATGCTCCATTACTGCACACAAACACACAAAAAAGTATGAATGAGTGTTTTCATGCTATATCTTTATAAAATTTTAAATATATACAACAATTTCTGATTTCTTTTAAGACCTTATGTTCAAAACAGATAAAAAATAGAATATATGTCAAATATGTTCCTGGTTTGGTGGATAGTCTTAGGTGAGAAGATGGAACCCCAAATCAAAGAGATCAAAATGGAAAGAGCTTACAAGAAGAATACAAAAAATGAGAGCAGAACAGAAAGAGGATCTTAGAGATCAGCACAGTTCAGTAGAAAACAGATCATTAAATGAGTATGAGGAAACTATGTAAGACCAGGCAAAATCATCTCAAAATATTAAAGAATAGTCTCTTATGCTCATACAGAGGCAAGACTAGAGCTTATTCTCATCAGCCAAACTGGAGATATTCACAATGGATTAGAGTACTCAAGAAGATTTTGCCTTATTACTGGGAAATTGCTAATTGGACTTAAATAGATCAAAAAAATAGGACCAAAATGATCATTCCTTTTCAACTACAACCATTTCAGAACAAAGAGGGAAAATTTGTATAGGAATTCATAAATATCTACCACCTAAAAAAGTAAAGTTTGCAATGTAGATTTTCTCAGTGATGCTAATTAGGCTTACAAAACAGCAAGGAAACTTAAGCTATAATGAGGAGAAGAATCAATCAATTCAAACCAGCCCAGAACTAACACAGGTGTTAGAATTAGCAGGGAAGGGCTTAAATAGAGTTATTATAACTGTATCCCATATGTTCAAAATTTAAGGAGAGACATGGATGATATAAAGAGAAGGCCCAAGTGATTTACTAGAGATAAAACTGCATTGTCTGAACTGAACAATGTTACGCAGGGTTATCAGCAGATTAAACATGGAAGAGCATTAGACATAGTGACCTTCATGGTATACTAACAAATATTACTTAAGAAGAAGCACTAAAAAAAAGAGAATTAAGGAATGGCAAAGACCATTAGTGAAAGTGTTAAAACATCAGGAAGTTAACACACAATTAAAGACTTCCAAATGGTGTAAGAGGTCTAGAAGGAAAAGTATTGATATAGTTATAGCCCCAAATTTTCCAAATTTGTCAAAAATTATAATCTTACAGATCCAAATCTCAACAAATCTCAAATACAGAAACAAGAAAAAGACAGCATAAAGACACACCAAGATCAAATTTTTCAAACTCAGAAATAAAGAGTTTAAAATGTAAAATCAATGAGATAAGTGATACATTATATAACAGAGGAACAAGGATAAGAACTACAAAACGTTTTTACCAGCACCCTTCCCCAAGAAAGCATGAAAACAAGTCAAGGCAATACAGATACATCATTAAGTACATGAGAGATAATTATTGACCTAGAACATTCACTCAAAATATATTTCAAAAACAAAGCTGAAATAAAGGCATGTTCATAATAGAAAATCTGAAAGAATTCATGTCTTTCTGACTTTCACTAAGATAACTGTTAAAGAATGTTTTCCTGGAAAGGTAAAATGATAGAAAATGGGAGCATGGATATACACACGAAAAGATGAAGAGGCTGAGAGTAGGAACTATGGCTCAGTGGTGGAGGATGGACTTTAAATGTGAGAGGTCCTGTGTTCT